>JAOPHQ010006789.1:0-11541 GCA_030340625.1 Merluccius polli
AACACGACTACCAACTTAATAGCTAACATTACAATGCTCCTATGCTCCCAAAATGGAGGTTGCGGTCATTGCGATGTACAAGCCCATGTACAACCCCAATGGCATACAATGAAAGGCATAAAGTAGTCACTTCAGTTAGGTTGAATATTTGGATGAAGATACGGCACATCGACTTGACCTGGGAATAAAAAAAGAAACTCATTTCTGTTTCTAATTTCAATATAATATTAAATAATACAAAAAAAACCTCCCGGACATCTGAAACCAATCAAAGGCAGACAACTTCACTTTGATTGCATTATATCCACATACAGGGGTGGACTGGGAACAAAAATCGGCCCGGGCAATTTTGTCGTGGACTGGCCCTGGGGTTGCGCGATTGTTGACCGAGGGGGGGGGGTTGCACGATTGTTGACGGGGGGGGGGAGGGGGGGGGGGGGGGTCTGGACCGGCCCAGAAAAAATCTGGACCGGCCCAAATGCGCATCGGCCCACCGGGAATTTGCCCGGTATGCCCAATAGCCAGTCCGTCCCTGTCCACATACAACAATAACAACAACAGCAACAACAACAACAAACACGCAAAACGGTCAAACAACATTTCATAAGAGTTTCATTTTGTTGTGGAGGAGACTCGTTTCTTCTTATATACGCACACATGCGCGCGAGACAATTAGCGCTCATAACAGTGATTTACACGGTTGCAAAGAAAATGGTGCTTGAGACGGGCGGTTGGCATGGCAACGGTGAAAACTTGTGGGGAGAGGTAATTCAAAGGTCGCCGTCAACGCATACGGCGGAGACCTTCACACAACGCGATCCGGACGCTAAGTTTAGCACAGCGGCGCCACATGCTAGTGGGCGTGCGATAAAATACACGATGACCCTTTGACATCACACCTACACTTCGGTATAATTATTATACCCGGTATATATATATATTATTGACCTTCTTATACGACGTGTATGATTATCAAATCGCAGAAATCCGTGACTTTTTTTGTTTTTTGTCGTTTATCTTTGAAACGATGATCTTTTATTGCATTTTTTTTCCCGAGTGTGCTAAATGTGCGTTTTATTAAATGTGTTTCCCTGCATATATGTAAAGCAGGATGAAATGGCCTTTCCCGTGTGTTTAATAACTTAACAGCATTTGCCAAGGACATCTAAGGGGTAATGTCAGGAAACAAACACATACACACACACACACACAGTCACACACACACACACACACACACACGCACACACACACACACACAGTCACACACACACATGCACACAAGGTACAGTGGGCCTACAGTCCAATCATTAGTTGATATCTGATTAGCTGACAGGGGAAACCAGGGAGGTGACAGAGGTTACCGTCAGCGGATAAGTCCTCTGCATTACCAATCAGCCTCCAGACTAGGGTTATAGGTAGGGGGGTTAGACGGGTTAGAGGGTCTGGAGACCCCCCTGATTAACCCAGTGGCTGCGTACAGCTTTACGGGTTTGGCGTAGGGGAAGAACATCATGATTGGTGATTGATTGGGAAGACACACACGCCTACATACACACAGACACCCGCATGCACAAAGCGCCTCTTGTGAGATCAAAGGAGGGTGTCGGGTTTGTCTTAATCTGAAGTGCTGGTGCGGATGCCACTTGATCCCATGTCGCTGGCTCCCCTTTTAACCTTGTGTCTCTGTGCCACAGAGACACGTGGATCCGCAGGAGCCACACTGCCCCCTTGTGGCAGCAAGAAGCGATCCTTGGCATGAGCTATAATAGGAGCTGTAGTGTACATTTTTTTTGTAAAATGAATGACTTTGATGATGTAATCTATCTGTGACAAGCTTTTCTTTGCTGTTTTTTTTATTTTTTTTACTGTGAATGAAATGCGTTGGAGCGGTGTTATACAAGCTAAAATAGTTTTCAACCTCCTTGTCCGCGGCCTAACCCAGGCGTCTGTCTCACCTGAGCAAGGACGCCTTACGCCCTACCCGCTCATTAATGACACTTTGGCTAAAAAACTTCTAGTACCGAATAAAACAACTATTCAGCAGCTCTGGAGCAACTTACTGTGATAATTGTACTTGTGTCACGATCCTGCGGTGGCCCCCGGCGACCGCCTTCCCCGGGTTCAGTCCCCCGTTGTCAGTGCTGTTTCTGTTTCTGTCTGTGTTTGTATGGGTGTGTAGGGCTGATACCTTCCTTTGTGTGTTTATGTCAGATAGCAGTACAATGTAATGTATCTACCGCACGGGTTCACCCTTTGCCCCCGACCTGAAAATACATGGTAGGTAGCATGCCTTGCTCAAGGTTGCCTACAGATAGAGTGCGGCCATTGGGGTTCGAACCCACATTTCGTCTTGGAGTCAATCACCCACAATACACTATCGTGCTCCGTAATTGAGAAAATATAATTTCATATTATTTAATATACAATCTTTTATGATCGTGGTCCAACAAAGAAGAGGTAACAGGATGAGAACCAGAAGGTTTCAACGCGTACGGTGTGTCTGCAGGATTCTCTGATAAAGGAAAAAAAGAAGAAGAAGAAGAAGAAGAAGAAGAAGAAGAAGAAGAAGAAGAAGAAGAAGAAGAAGAAGAAGAAGAAGAAGAAGAAGAGGAAGCAGTTCCCTGTGTAGCCCATGGTTATTTACAGTATTTGTGCAAGTCCAGCCAGAGCAATTAGATTTATGTGTGTGTGTGCACGCGATCATGCATGCATACATGCATGCCTGTGTGTGTGTGTGTGTTGTTGTTTATAATCACTTGTTTATGTTGATGTGCATGCATGCATGCATGCATTCATGTAAACAATACCGGGGCAGGGTGTTCTCCTGAGCTGCTAATGTTTTACAGGCTCACCACTGCAAACCCTGTCATGTCTGACCTCTGTCTGAATCAAACTGCACAACATCTGCAACAAGGCAAATATATGGGCCTATAGGCCTACGGGTTGGCCTTCTGAAAACATATACTGTATATATATATATATATATATATATATATATATATATATTATGCTGCGCGATTGTTGAGCGGGGGGCCCCTCTCTGCCTTGGGCCCCCCCAAGACTGTCTCACTTTCCCCCGCAGTCCGTCGGCCCTGTATATATATTTATACATTGGTTTTTGAAATGTACGTGTGCAGTCCTTTTTTCTGATGTTACGTGTATTTCTCACACAGGCCCTGCAGTTTGAAAATAGATACACACACACACACAAGAATAGACACAGACCAATTGATGTCCACCGAAATGGCCCACATTTACCCGATGAGTACTTCCAATAAGCATTCAGCGCAACAATAACACACACGCACACACACACACACACACACACACACAAACACATACACACACACAAACACACACACATTTTACCCGATGAGTACTTTCAATAAGCATTCAGCACAATAATAGTGCTCTGGCACACAAACACACACACACACACATACTGTATGTGTGTGTCTGTGTGTGTGTGTGTGTGTGTGTGTGTGTGTGTGTGTGTGTGTGTGTGTGTGTGTGTGTGTGTGTGTGCATGCATGTGACTCTCTTTCTCCCTCCCTCCCTCCCATATAGGGGCCGTCCTCCTATGCCTCTGTACTTATTACGTTGATAGATGGACGCTGCTATTAATACAGCGCCGCGCCGTAGCGCAGGCCAGAGTTGCTTACGAACGAGAAGACTTCCTCCCTGCTCTCCCCTCTCTCCCCTCTCTCTCTACTGCTGACTGCAGGCACTGTTCCTCTTCCCTCTCCCTTAATGTCAACTCTATAAGCAGGGGAGGGGGGGGGGGGGGGGGGGCAGTGTGCCGAGGAGGGGGGTGAGGGGGGGGGGGGGGGGGGGGGGATAGCAGATGGGTAATGGGGTCACGCTAGACGCACTGCTCACTCCCACAGATAAATCCTCAGACGGTCCCCTCAGCTGTGCTGAGTCAGGGATATTAGGCTGCGCGGCTCAGGTGAATTGAGTTAGAGGTTCGGGGGAGAGAAGGAGAGGTTTTGGGCCTATTGTGAAAGAATGGGGGTGGTGGTGGGGGGGTGGGGTGGGGGGGGGTGTAGTTTTGGGTGTTTTCTTGGCTATTTTAGTGCTAAATGTCAGATGCAGCCGTAGGCAAACGTGATCTCGTGGCGGTTTGGTTTGCAGCGCGGCACTTAGCGGAATGCAAATGTTGACTGTGGCGCTAATTAATTCTGTCTGAGTAGTCCCTCGTTACGGCGTGATCATCATATGGCCATATGGAGATAGAGAGGGTGGTCTTCTGGAGCGCCGCTTCTCCAACGTGGGTACGCGTACCCCTAGGGAAAATTGTGAAGGATTGCAGAAAAAAAAATAACTTTTTTGTTGTTTTTATATTGGTGATGAGCAATTGTGAAATAATTCCACCTTAATTAAATTAATTGAATCTGAATGCCGTCTTAATCAAAGTCTGGAAATCGGTACACTTATTATACAAGTTTGGTAAATGTTAAATGGTAAATCAGCAGCATATGACTTTAACTTTGATTTATTTAATTTTGTAATTTTTTTTAATTTCAAATTTTTAAATTTTTATATTATTTATTTTAATGTCTTTTTTTTTAACAGGGACAATGTACGTTAACATTAACCTTATATAGCACAAGGAGACATGTCATGTACCGTAGTCCCAGGAGTAAAATAATATTAAAATAGTAAGAAAATTACACATTAAAAGAGTACAAAATACTAAGTCGTGTATACAAACACAATCACAATCAACCCCCACACACACACACACACACACACACACACACCAACAACACTCATTTACACGTGTGCCAGTTTGCCAGGAACAGCTGATTCGGCGGGTACCACCTCGCCCCCCCGTGTTCCGGCCCTGTGAGCCGAGGGCCGCCCGCCGCACCGACGCACATCTGGCTCCGCCCCAGAGGCAGCTGGCGGTCCTGTGGCGTCTTGTACAGCCGCCGCCGCCGCCGCCAGCGGGGAGCCCAGGGGGGAGAGCGGGACCGAACCATGTGCTCGCCTGACTACAACACCAGCTGCAGGGTCCAGCTGGGGCCCGCGGCGGAGGAACTGGCAGCGGGTCGACAGACAGCCAATTTGAACATTTGTGGGAACCGTCACATCCTCCGCCCTCTTATTATTTATTAAACGTTACACGACGGTCTGTAAATACATTTGATTGATTCGAGTGGCCGGCGAATGAGGCGCGTACAATTACACATATACACGATGGCGCGAAACCACAAAACGCTGATTGCGTGACTGATTGGTTTTCGCTAGGTTCCTCTTCAAATTGAATACCGCCAATGTGCGCATTGTCAGGCATGGCAAAATATTACAAATGACGAACGGTTGAAGGAAAGGAAGCGATCCCACCCTTTGCAATGTGTGAACCGATGCTGACATTTGTAACACTAGTGCAGTGCCCGTTCAAAAATGTGCCTGTTTTCAGAACAGGCCGATTGCATGCTTAGCCAGCTATTCGGGACCCGGCTATTTCCGGGGAACAAAAAGGTCGCTGACGCTTGAAATGTTTGAGTTTAGCGAGACAAAATGGCAAAGTTTGCCAAGACTTTGCTACACCGCAAAATCCCCGGTCTCTCTTTCTTCATCGGCTGTTTTGACAGGACAGACAGACAGACAGACAGACAGACAGACAGACAGACAGACGGACAGACAGACAGAGACTCCTCCATTTATAGTTAGAGTATGTAATGCATTACATAACATGGTATCCTATTGCCCCTCTGTCTTTGTTGCACTACACATTGTGTGTGTGTGTGTGTGTGTGTGTGTGTGGGGGGGGGTTCATCATATTAACCCTAACCCCTTCGCCGTGATTCCCTGACACCTGTCTTGAGTCTACTAAGACGCTACGAATGTATTACTTATTATTTATTTGCGTCTAATAGCAGGACGCCGCTCCGCCCGTGGCGATGTAGCAGCGGTTGGACAGTGATCTATAGTCTGTGGGCTCTGAGAGCGCTAGCCATTGGAGTGCGGACCTTGGGATGGATAGCTGACCTCTGACCTCCCCCCCACACACACACACACACACACACGCACGCACACGCACGCACTACCCCACCACCCCGTCTCCCCCTGCACTAAAGGCCGGCGGTTGTCCCTGAACCGGGAAGGTTGCTGCCCAAGGAGAAGCGGAGCAAGATGGATGGTTGTTGTGGCGTCCGCGCGTCCAAAAAACCGGGCGATGAATTACAAGCAGGCGATAAAAGGGGCGCGGTGACTTTGAATGAAAAGATCAGATTCCTAACAGGATTCCTAGCCCCTCCCTCTGGGAGGGCGGGGAGGGGTATGGGCTGAGGGATTATGGGTAATGATGGAGGAGAGGATCACATGACTACAGTGTCAGGGTTGTTGTTGTGGTTGTTGACCTGAGAAAGGAGAGAGAGAGAGAGACCAGGGGTATATTGTAATGTCATTGTTTGTTTGTTTTATTTATTTATTTTACCCACCGCCTGCCAACTATAAGTAATGCGCCGCAATTTGTACAAGTGAACAGCCCACAGCCGAGGATACACTCCATCACACGCCTCGTTTTGTTTTCCTCAAACACTTGGCGAGCGGCTCTTCCAGGAACGACGATTCGTTGGAAAAGTAACCAGCCATCTGATGAACGCCGTCGAAATGTGATGAAAAGTCATTATCTCCGACAGCTTACGCGTATTAGACGTCCCATATGTTCGCATGTTTGCCGAAAACTAAACGCGACGAAGGCCCACGGCTCAGAGCGAATGAAATCTCATCCCGTCGAAGCAGCAGAGCGTCCGTACAAACGCGAGGAGCGCCACACACACCGTCTCACGTCTCACGTCTCACCTGACACGTCTATACCAGCCAAGTGTTGTCTTGGGTTTTTATTGGTCCGTTCAAGATGATTGATTTTATGCGAGTTAATGTATGCATATACTGTTGTAGCTCCATTCTGATTCCTACACAATGGCCCTCTGGCACTGCCCACTCTCTCTCTCTCTCTCATTCACATGCACACACACACACACACACACATGCAGGCTTGTGTACACACACACACACACACACACACACACACACACACACGCACGCACACTCTCTTTGCTCAGGCTGGTGAATTATGGCCCAGGCGTCGCTGCCAAAGGTACACAGCTTTCCATCTGCTGGTGGTGGCCACAGCTGAGTGCCTGTGGCCACCAGGAAGACATGGGGGAGAGGGGGGGGGGGGGGGGGAGAGAGAGAGAGAGAGAGAGAGAGAGAGAGAGAAAACCTTTAAAGGTCTTTGTCCTGATGATTTTCTCACAGATACAATAAATTACACAAAGGCAGTCATTACATTACATAGACATTAAAGCTGACTTTGACTTTGACTTTGACTAATCTGCCTATTGGAGCGTTATATAATATTATAATAAGCTGCTGATACTAGTTAGTGTTGTCTTGGCGAATTCGCGTATGGCGGTGATATTATTAAGGACGACATTTTATAAAGTTATATAGAGGAGAAAAGAAGATATAGTCAATATAGATTGATTCATGGAGCAATTTGGGGACCGTTCAGAAAAGTTACGCAATAAAGCAACAACAATTTTTTTTCATTTTAAAGTTCAGTTTATTGCAATGTACCACATATCTTGTTTTTCCTACAGCTACATTTATTCAAACACCTTTTCTCCTTTTTGACCAACAGCAGTGAGCCGAGGTTCACGAATAGCGTCTGCACACTCGGAGCGATTTGGATAACGTATACGTTATCGAAATATATATATATTATATATATATATATATATATATATATATATATATATATATAACAAATATATTTTTATCTAAAGTGGATGCGCTGCCACCTCCTCTACCTGCAGGGCTGGTATGTGTTGGAGCTCAGCTATCAGCGACCCGGCCAGTGAGCAACTGCACCGCCTCGCTCTCCATCCTCCTGCAGGGCACCAGAACCAACCGCACCACCTCGCTCTCCATCCTCCAGAACCAACTGCACCACCTCGCTCTGCATCCTCCAGAACCAACCGCACCGCCTCGCTCTCCATCCTCCTGCAGGGCACCAGAACCAGGAACACGACCGCCTGGTGATCCTGGGGTCACTCACCGCACACGGGACCAGCTGCCTTCAGGGCTTTCTGCCTGAACATAACCCAGTATTTGTGTGGCCTAAACCTAACCGAGTAGTTTTGTTGCCTAAATTTAACCAAGTAGTTGTGTTGTCTAAACCTAACCAAGTAGTTGTGTTGCCTAAACCTAACCAAGTAGTTGTGTTGCCTAAACCTAACCAAGTAGTTGTGTTGCCTAAACCTAACCATGTAGTTGTGTTGAAAATAATAAGTCTAAAAAACACAGAACCCAAACCCTGGTCTCCTCGGTGAACGTCCTGTGTTTGACCCGTTCATCCACCACAACCTTCTCACATGTACTTTGTGGCTCTTCATACTACGTCACCTGACTTCCTAAAGCCTTCCTGGCACAACGCTTTCTGGCACAACGCTTTCTGGCACAACGCTTTCTGGCCGAAAGCCCTGAAGGCAACTTCTCCGTGTGCGAGGTCACCACATCCCCCACACACCGCCTTCACAAACATGAATACAGCTATAATTATATCATTATGTAATACAAAATGATCATATGATCGTATCATTATGGAATAAAACTACTTTGTACATTTTCATTCTCAGGATGATAAAGCACAAGAGTGCGTGTTTAGAATGGCCACTTTGTAATACATTATATATACTGTATGTATAAAATCCTGCTGTCTGTTTATTGTATTATATATTTGCAACTGGTGGCTCTCTTCCAATACTACTGCTAACACATGCCATAGTGATCTCCACTATGTTGAAATCTCGGGAATATGGCCATCATGACCATTTTCACAGAGGCGTCATCGTAGGACAAACACACACAGGTGTCCTTCATAACACAAATTATGGGTAATTATTAGTCTACTAGAGCCAGACCCATAATTAGTGTTCGGAGCGACAAATCAAATCCCATTTTTTCAGAAGGTCAAATGAATGACAAGGAAATGAATAGGAATGGATGAATTGAGAGGCTCAACGTAAGGCCATCCCTGGTCTGGCTTACCGGATGTAGGTTGTTGGCGTAACCCCGCCCAGACCCTGCCATTGGGCGACTGCAGGAGTCGCCCAATGGCAGGCTGTCGGCGGGCTTATACCTTATACTCCTCCACCTTCAGCTATATGCCATCCTGGGCTTAGCGCCGCCCAAGACGATTGTGATTGATTAAGGAGATATGTTTTTTTCCCCCCCTATACCAGACTGATAGTGAGTAGAGCCAGACCTTTCTCTAGCGCTCAAACCAAGTGCAGAGATAGGTCTGGCTGTGCGAGACTAGGCCATCCCTAACTCCCAGAAAACCAAAATAGTCCCGATAGTAGTAGGATATTATATTTAGAAAAACCTATATATTGTGAAAGAAACTTTTTTTGTTTTGTTTTTATACAGGAATAGGCCATAGGAATAATGGGGTTGAGGTTTGCTCTCTTCGTTAAGCAACGCCACAGTGCCACCTGGTGGTAGCATCCATGCATGCGTGACGCCACTGCTGCAGGCCCTTAATGTAAACTAAACGTTTCTTGTGTTGATTTAAATGTAAAGTATATACTTCACAATGTTTAAACCAGCCTGTAGTCTTCCTCGCCGTGCGATACAACATCACACGTAAACAGCCGAGCCGCGGAGGCGGGAGGGAGGGAGGGAGGGAGGGAGCGAGCTTGACCTTTTGTGTGATACAAACGCTGCTTCAGAAAATATCCCGTGTTCCCCCCCGAGAGAGGAAGAGAGAGACAGAGAGAGAGAGGAGAGAGAGAGAGAGAGAGAGATGTTATTTATACTCCAAACACTTCCTGGTAAAGAAGTAGGTGTCCTGTGGGCTCCCAATTTAGGAGGTTATCCGTCCCCCAGTGGAAGACAGTAGGGAAGGAGAACACAGGACTGGAGTAGGGCATGATGGGTAAAAACAAATAAAAAAGTCCCATCAATATCATCATGGGACTCGGTCCAACACCCTTACTGACGAGGCTGTCCTTCCATCATCCTACACCAAAGTGGATGTAGTGGCGGTCGTGCAGAAGGCGGATTTGTGGACTGGCAGGGCGCCATAAGGGGGAAGGAGTTAGGACGACTCCAAGGACCCAGCACTGACATGGGCCCCTCGGAGCACACTATTATTGGAGGTGGGGGGGGGGGGGGGGGGGCCAATATCATTATATTATTATTATATTCTTTCATAGGGCCCAAAATCTCGAGCGGCGCCCCTGCTGACAAGGAAGAAGAACAGGCATAACCGTAGAGGTGAACCGTTGCGGTCACTGTGGCTGCGGCGACGCCACGCCGTCATTAGGGCGTCGTCGCAGTGAAACGGTGTGTATATGAGATGAGTGTGGGTGCGCTCAGGACATTAGAAGAGAGACGACCAAGAAGAAACTCACAGCACAATTACTGTGCTGGAGAAAAGGTCAGCCGGTGATGAGCGCTGTCACTGAATAAATAAATACTTGTGTGTGACTTGAAATTGCCATTGCAGACAATGGGGATTGAACCCAGAACCTCTTGGCTGGAAGTCAAACAGCCCCCAGCCACTATTATCCTGTCCTCTAATGCACTATGACTTATGTGAGGCCATTATTCACTTACTAACACATTTTCCTCATTAAACTCTTGTGACTCTTGCAGGAGTTGTGCATGCAGTAGCCTACTGTTTCCACATGGCGCATGCGCTATACCGTCACCCGACCAGCAGAGGGGGCTGTTCTGCCTCCTGAAAAGCTAGAGAGCCAACTCTGTTGAAAATGACCACTATTATGCTTTTTTTCCTCCTGTGCTTTTCTAGAGACAGACACATGAAAATGGCCCAGATGTCCATGGTGGTCATTTCAAACGCATTACCTCCCGCACACATATTTTTATGGTTTACTATCATATTATGATGATTATGTTTCCTTCACAATAAACCCATTGGTCTCTTCTGTCTACAAGGAACAACAGACTTGACAGAAACAGAAACATTTCCCATGTTGATATTTGATATGACATGTGTACATAGATGTGTTTCTTGAACAAGCTCGAACATCTGGTACACGTTGTAACAGCCGGCGCTCATTCGGTAAACAAGGCACTGTTTTTGGCACAACATTAGTATGGAGAAAACATACGGCGGCTGCAAATCTCATGAATTATAGCGTCTCTCATGTCACGTTCAGTCTATCAGTCTGTGCATTTTAATTGGCCTGTCTGCTAGACCCCAGCAGACAGGCCAATCACACTAACAAATCAATCAAACTAGATCATAAATAATAAATAATGAGGTGTGAGAGGGCACTTCCACATTTCCACCAAACTCTCTTGCACATTTATTGCCAGTGTGCCATTGATTAAGCCGGCTACCACGTGCCAACGAGGGCAGGCGTGCCTCAGGTTGCCCATCCCATGTGCTAGATAGATAGACATCACCATATTCTTTGTAATCGCCAATAAAGGATAAAGAATAGTGCGCCTGCCTGGCATGCTCTCCATTACCAACCCCTGCATGCGTTTGGT
>JAOPHQ010006791.1:0-12433 GCA_030340625.1 Merluccius polli
TAATGTGTTTCATATAGAGCGTAACAGTGACCGCCCCTTTTTAACAGCTCCGGTGCCGGAAGTAAATTTCCCATGCATTTATCTCATCCACTTTTCGTAGAATCCTTATAAAAAGAGTATTAAGACTTGAACCAAGCCAATCGTTCGTTATGGTAGTCGTGACCATATTATGTTTGATTCGGGATGAGTAGTTCCTCACTCGGTCAACAAAATAAAGTACCTTTGGCTTTTCTTCCGTTTTCCAAATTCTTTTTATGCCCGAATCAAACATAATATGGTCACGACTACCATAACGAACGATTGGCTTGGTTAAAGGCTTAATACTCTTTTTATAGGGATTCTACGAAAAGTGGATGAGATAAATGCATGGGAAATTTACTTCCGGCACCGGAGCTGTTAAAAAGGGGCGGTCACTGTTACGCTCTATTAGGGTTAAGGTTTGATATTAGGGTTAGGGTTTTCAGAACGGAAGGTCGCAATGACTCAGGGACCAAGACTGGCGTGTTCGGCTTCCCCATAAACCATGGGGCAGACATCGGCTCTGAGTCTTTACGACCTTCAGAAAAAAAGTTATTCAAGAAAAACTAACTACCACTTACCCTAATGTTAATGGGTTTCATATTAGGGTTAAGGTTTGATATTAGGGTTAGGGTTTCAGAACGGAAGGTCGCAATGACTCAGGACCAAGACTGGCGTGTTCGGCTTCCCCATAAACCATGGGGCAGACATCGGCTCTGAGTCTTTACGACCTTCAGAAAAAAAGTTATTCAAGAAAAACTAACTACCACTTACCCTAATGTTAATGGGTTTCATATTAGGGTTAAGGTTTGATATTAGGGTTAGGGTTTCAGAACGGAAGGTCGCAATGACTCAGGGACCAAGACTGGCGTGTTCGGCTTCCCCATAAACCATGGGGCAGACATCGGCTCTGAGTCTTTACGACCTTCAGAAAAAAAGTTATTCAAGAAAAACTAACTACCACTTACCCTAATGTTAATGGGTTTCATATTAGGGTTAAGGTTTGATATTAGGGTTAGGGTTTCAGAACGGAAGGTCGCAATGACTCAGGACCAAGACTGGCGTGTTCGGCTTCCCCATAAACCGTGGGGCAGACATCGGCTCTGAGTCTTTACGACCTTCAGAAAAAAAGTTATTCAAGAAAAACTAACTACCACTTACCCTAATGTTAATTAGGGTTAAGGTTTGATATTAGGGTTAGGGTTTCAGAACGGAAGGTCGCAATGACTCGGGACCAAGACTGGCGTGTTCGGCTTCCCCATAAACCATGGGGCAGACATCGGCTCGGAGTCTTTACGACCTTCAGAAAAAAAGTTATTAAAGAAAAACTAACTACCACTTACCCTAATGTTAATGTGTTTCATATAGAGCGTAACAGTGACCGCCCCTTTTTAACAGCTCCGGTGCCGGAAGTAAATTTCCCATGCATTTATCTCATCCACTTTTCGTAGAATCCTTATAAAAAGTGTATTAAGACTTGAACCAAGCCAATCGTTCGTTATGGTAGTCGTGACCATATTATGTTTGATTCGGGATGAGTAGTTCCTCACTCGGTCAACAAAATAAAGTACCTTTGGCTTTTCTTCCGTTTTCCAAATTCTTTTTATGCCCGAATCAAACATAATATGGTCACGACTACCATAACGAACGATTGGCTTGGTTAAAGGCTTAATACTCTTTTATAGGGATTCTACGAAAAGTGGACGAGATAAATGCATGGGAAATTTACTTCCGGCACCGGAGCTGTTAAAAAGGGGCGGTCACTGTTACGCTCTATTAGGGTTAAGGTTTGATATTAGGGTTAGGGTTTCAGAACGGAAGGTCGCAATGACTCAGGGACCAAGACTGGCGTGTTCGGCTTCCCCATAAACCATGGGGCAGACATCGGCTCTGAGTCTTTACGACCTTCAGAAAAAAAGTTATTCAAGAAAAACTAACTACCACTTACCCTAATGTTAATGGGTTTCATATTAGGGTTAAGGTTTGATATTAGGGTTAGGGTTTCAGAACGGAAGGTCGCAATGACTCAGGACCAAGACTGGCGTGTTCGGCTTCCCCATAAACCATGGGGCAGACATCGGCTCTGAGTCTTTACGACCTTCAGAAAAAAAGTTATTCAAGAAAAACTAACTACCACTTACCCTAATGTTAATGGGTTTCATATTAGGGTTAAGGTTTGATATTAGGGTTAGGGTTTCAGAACGGAAGGTCGCAATGACTCAGGACCAAGACTGGCGTGTTCGGCTTCCCCATAAACCATGGGGCAGACATCGGCTCTGAGTCTTTACGACCTTCAGAAAAAAAGTTATTCAAGAAAAACTAACTACCACTTACCCTAATGTTAATGGGTTTCATATTAGGGTTAAGGTTTGATATTAGGGTTAGGGTTTCAGAACGGAAGGTCGCAATGACTCAGGACCAAGACTGGCGTGTTCGGCTTCCCCATAAACCATGGGGCAGACATCGGCTCTGAGTCTTTACGACCTTCAGAAAAAAAGTTATTCAAGAAAAACTAACTACCACTTACCCTAATGTTAATGGGTTTCATATTAGGGTTAAGGTTTGATATTAGGGTTAGGGTTTCAGAACGGAAGGTCGCAATGACTCAGGACCAAGACTGGCGTGTTCGGCTTCCCCATAAACCATGGGGCAGACATCGGCTCTGAGTCTTTACGACCTTCAGAAAAAAAGTTATTCAAGAAAAACTAACTACCACTTACCCTAATGTTAATGGGTTTCATATTAGGGTTAAGGTTTGATATTAGGGTTAGGGTTTCAGAACGGAAGGTCGCAATGACTCAGGACCAAGACTGGCGTGTTCGGCTTCCCCATAAACCATGGGGCAGACATCGGCTCTGAGTCTTTACGACCTTCAGAAAAAAAGTTATTCAAGAAAAACTAACTACCACTTACCCTAATGTTAATGGGTTTCATATTAGGGTTAAGGTTTGATATTAGGGTTAGGGTTTCAGAACGGAAGGTCGCAATGACTCAGGACCAAGACTGGCGTGTTCGGCTTCCCCATAAACCATGGGGCAGACATCGGCTCTGAGTCTTTACGACCTTCAGAAAAAAAGTTATTCAAGAAAAACTAACTACCACTTACCCTAATGTTAATGGGTTTCATATTAGGGTTAAGGTTTGATATTAGGGTTAGGGTTTCAGAACGGAAGGTCGCAATGACTCAGGGACCAAGACTGGCGTGTTCGGCTTCCCCATAAACCATGGGGCAGACATCGGCTCTGAGTCTTTACGACCTTCAGAAAAAAAGTTATTCAAGAAAAACTAACTACCACTTACCCTAATGTTAATGTGTTTCATATTAGGGTTAAGGTTTGATATTAGGGTTAGGGTTTCAGAACGGAAGGTCGCAATGACTCAGGACCAAGACTGGCGTGTTCGGCTTCCCCATAAACCATGGGGCAGACATCGGCTCTGAGTCTTTACGACCTTCAGAAAAAAAGTTATTCAAGAAAAACTAACTACCACTTACCCTAAATGTTAATGGGTTTCTTATTAGGGTTAAGGTTTGATATTAGGGTTAGGGTTTCAGAACGGAAGGTCGCAATGACTCGGGACCAAGACTGACGTGTTCGGCTTCCCCATAAACCATGGGGCAGACATCGGCTCTGAGTCTTTACGACCTTCAGAAAAAAAGTTATGAAAAAACTACACACCCTAATGGGTGGTAGATGATTATAATCTACAATTACCAGGAAAGCATATGGTAATTGTAACTGCCACACATTGGCAGTTTGTTTAATTTGTTAACCTCCCGTTTTTTTTGTTCCTACTGTTTAGAATGGCATTGGGGCGGAACTAATTGCCGCCGGCATATGTTTCCTACACGACACCTTTTAGCAACGCACCTAGCCAAACAGCGCGAAAGAAGCAGCACGTGCTATAAGCTATAAAAGTTAATGTTAAAAGCTAATTATCAGGGAGATATGGGAGTTTTTGCCAGATACCATGTTCAAAACTACACACCCTAATGGGTGGTAGATGATTATAATCTACAATTACCAGGAAAGTATATGGTAATATCATTGAAACAAACCACACTTCCTTTTACAGTACAGTTCCACCTTTCTTACACGGTAACTACTCTGTAAAACTCAGATATCACCCCAATAATTACCTGATAATTATCAGGGAGATATGGGAGTTTTTGCCAGATACCATGTTCAAAACTGATATTACCATATACTTGTAATTGTAGATTATAATCATCTACCACCCATTAGGATGTGTAGTTTTGAACATGGTATCATGGTATAGTTGCCAGTTATCAAGTAAATACTGGGTAATTACCAGGTAAAAATCAGAGTCATTACTACCCTCACTGTCACTACACAGGTTCATTGGTAATACGTAATCTATAATTCCTGGATAAATACCTGGTAGTTTTCAGTATATATCTAGTAAATACTGGGTAACTTGTTGGTATTTACCAGGTAAATATCAGGTAACTACCAGGTAAATAAGTGGTAGTTACCAGCTAAATATGCGATCATTTTTGAGTAAATACCTGGTAAGTACCAGGTAAATATATGTTATTATCACCCTAACAAAGTCACATATAGACACTTTCAGTGGGTTTATTGTCTACAATATGCAATTGCAGGATATCTACCAGGTAATTATTGGGTAAATACCTGGTAGATGTCAGGAAAATATCTAGTAAATATCAGGTAACTTGTTGGTATTTACCAGATAAATATGTAATTAAATACTGGGTAATTACCTGGTAAGTACTTGGTAATTACATTTAATTACATGGTTATTACTTAGTAAATACATCTTATTACCAGGTAATTTTCTGGTAATTACCGGACTGTAAAAGGGTTACCCAAATTTAAAAAAAAACAAACATTAAAGTATTCAATAAAAAAAATAAAAGAAACAGCCGACGTCTCTCCAGTCCAGCACGGCGGCGGGTAACTTCTGCATGTGCCCCGTGGAGGTGTTATTGTCTTGATGATCCTACGAGTATTTGGTCCCACAGCTCACCACGTCGCATAGATGACATAGCGGCCCTTCATCTCGACGATGTCGAAGCCCTCTCCTCCCCGATTGTGACCGGGTACGAATGCAATGGCTTTTCACTGTCTGCCCCCCAACTTGGTCTCTCCACACTAGGATGGAGGGAGGGAGGCGTTGAACGCATAGGGCCTACCAGAGGGGCATCGCCTGCCACAGCATTGCCGTGCTGAGAGAGAGAGAGAGAGAGAGAGAGAGAGAGCGGAAGAGGGAGAGAGGGAGGGAGGGAGGGAGGGAGGGAGGGAGGGAGGGAGGGAGGGGGGGGGGCGACCGTTAGATGTGACGCATAGAAATGTAACGCATCAAATGGGAGCAGATGCATGACCTCACCCTGATGGCTCACACATGCAGCTCATTACCACCTCATTACTTCACTAGCATATTTGTTCTCTGCCAGATCGTCGTGTGTGTTTACTTCCAAGCTTTCCCACTGTATCCTGAATGTTATCCTTCGGTTACGCCTGTCTGACTACCCTGCCTGTGTACGGCCAACCCTGCCTGTTTATCCTGACTCCGTATTACCTGCCTGCACCTCATTGAAATTGTTTGCCTGCCTGCCTGCCTTGTTGGATCCAACCTCTCTGCCTGCCCATATCTGTACTGTTACCCTGTTGGACTGATTGATGATGCCTGGTTGATGATCCTCCCTGTAAACCCATTACTGAGTAAAGAACTTATCGTTTTACTCCTGTCCTCTGTGTGGTGTGTTTGGGTCCACGCCACCTGTTTGAGTCAAGTCATTACAACGTCACTATTTCCCTGAACCACCTCACTGTATTTCCCTTAACAAGTTGAATATAATTGATACACCATGTTTGTTTTACGGTCGGGGCAGATATTCAGTCTTCTGTGATTAATTTGTGTTCGGTCAATCACCTTGTTAGTGAACAGGGTACACCTGAGCTACCCTAACCAGGTGCTATAAACTGGGTCTGACTGAGGCTCCCCAGGTCCCCATTATATATGTAGATGCATTGATGCGATTTTCACATTTTCACTAATTTATCAGAATAATATAATCTGCGATGACAAAGGAATATTTCATTACTGTCTGTCACACTGTAGTTATTGATGTCACACCAATGTGCACCCCTGTGTAGATGTATCGGCTACTTTAAAACTTCTTAAATGTGTAAATATAAGTGCTATGTGGCCATACAAGCTTATGACATCATTAATCATCAATTCATTTTATTTTGTGTGTTTTCAGCTTTTGTCTACCAACATACATTGTAATTGTAATTTTCCACCACGAGGTGTCACCTTTTCTTCATCAAAAAGGGTAACGGAATTACAAATGAATGTCTCATGTTTCTTGATATCTGAGGCCCTTGATTAATAATTATCAACGTGTTGGAATTGTACAATTTCAAAGAAACAATGTCAGATCAAAACCCGCAGTACATCAACTATTCAACTTATTTCAAACATGAATATTGCAATACTCGGCTTTTAAATCATACTTTCGCTTTTGCTGAATAAGCTTAACCCTATTGAACTGATAAAGCTGTGATGAAACTCTTACGAGCCATTTGAAATTAACTTCCCCAGTACCATTCTCAAACATACACACACACACACACACACACGACAAACTGGTCTCTGCATTGACAAGTTATCTATTGTTTATCAACTACCTTCTTTCTTCTGTCAGGAAAGCTTGTTCCTTTTTTTTCTAACTTGAGCTGTGTGGTGCAGGGAAGTTTCCAGAGTCTAAATATAACACAGAGAGAGGGGTGAGTTGACGCACAGAAGTGATTGTGTGGGATCTTCACAGGGCTCTTTGTGCACTGACAGGGAATGTGCATACATGTTCACACACACACACACACACACACACACACACACACACACACACACATGTACAAGTAATGCAATATCATTCACACAAACAAACAAGAATCACAGGTACAAATGGTAGCACCTCATCCATATGGAGCGACTGTCAATGGTTGCAGATACAGAGCAGTATTAGCTACCTGCTTGGCCTAGACATAGCCATTGTCTTGAGGCCCCTCACTATAGCTTATGTTATGAACATGGCCCAGACTACACAAACATGAAAATTGGTAGCTGACACCTATGAGGCTTGTAGGCCTACATCAGAATGCATCTTGGGATTTTTTTGTTGGTGATATGCCACCATATTGAGAGGACTCGAGATGTGTAGTACTGTAAAATCCTAAATCAACCTATGTATACCATAACCTAGGCTAATGAAAAATGTGTTTTGCCACGTCTCGCATGAGAAACGCTGTGGCAGTTTCAAAAACAACAATGTCTCCCCATAATGACAAATCATTTCACGATGAATTACAATGACATATAAAACCATTACCACCAACACAACAACTCATAAATGATTTTGACTGCTCTACTGTACACCCTGACATGGGCATTTCCTTTTGACAAGGTTATGTCAACCACTTTCTAACTTGTACAGTTGTAGTGTCATGTGGTATTGACTGTCTTCTGTCTGTTAAAGAAGGAAAAGGTAGATAAAAGACTCTGTGACTCAATGATATATTAATCTAATGTTGGGTTCCTGGGGTAGGGTCAAACTTGTATAAAATACTCTGTGACATTATGATCTGGGCCCACTCTGTTAGAGAGGGGACTCTTGTATGCATACATTACATAGTTTTGGTAATCCTACAACTATTGTGTGTTACTTTAACATTTAGAAGTCTCATCTGTCCTAGACGCAATATCTCAAAGAAATTGCCATGACAAGATGCAGTCAGATCCAACATAACCAGTAGACTTCAGACAGTCACAAGAACAATAACAGGCTGCCATTATGATTATAGAGAAAGGAAGCACATTTCATGAGAACCAGGGATAGGTGCAGCACAAAGTGTATTTGCACAGTTCTTTTATTGTGGTCACCCGAAGCTACACTGAAAGTGCTTTTTGCTCAAAGAGGAAGTAGTTGCGGTCTACAGGGGCTACAATAGTCATTTGTCTTGCATACACACAGAGCAAAGCACGGTTGGTAGGTGAGGGGACATTGATGTGTATCATTGCTATTTTGTGTGTATTTGTTTGTGTTCAAGTGATTTTGCCAAGGCAGGAAATGTGGACCCATTTTTGAACCTGAACAACTGATGGATCCTTTTTTTGTGAATGGATGACCAAGCTTTTTAATCGATTCAGAGGAGCCAATAGTGCTCACGTGGGACTCATCCTTTTTCGTTGTCCGTCTGGCATCACCGCCAGTCTAACATCGAGACCATGCCTGTGGTTGTCCTGGAGGCCAGAGACTGCGTCAGTCCTCTGTTTCTCGTGCGCATGTGGGCTCTGCTCTGCGGCTGTCTCACCTTCAGCCTGGTGGCGTCCCTGGAGCACTGGCAGCACCACGACCAGCTCAACACCTTCTGGGTCACCTACATGTTCACCTGGTGTTTCTTCTTCACCCTCACCCTCCTCATCCACATCCTCAACGTCCTCCGCTTCCACAGCCTCCTGCCCATCTCCTGGAAGAACATGACTGTGACCGTGGCAGCGCTGGGTGCACTCATGACATTCAGCGCCTCCGTGCTTTTCTCCTGGACGGTCATGAACTACAGGCCCCTCTACAAGCCCCTGGCCGCCGCCGTGGCCTCCTGCCTAACCGTCCTGGCTTACTGCAGTGAGGTGTGGGTGATCCGCAGGCAGACCCGGGAGCAGAGGGGATACATGGCCAGCTTACCAGGCTTCCTCAAGATCCTCCAGTGCTGGGGAGGCTGTCAAATGATCCCCTTGTTCATGGGGAGGTTGGCAGAACCGGACTGGCAGCTGTGGCTGTCAGTGGGGTTGTGCAATGTCTGTCTCCTGATGTCCCTGGCCTCCATCACGGTGATACTGTGCGACTGCACTGGGAGATGTCCTTTTCCGTTTGATAGATTTTTGGCTGCATTCAGCCTGCTTGGGGTGGTGCTCTATATGATTGCCACGGTTATCAGTGTTACCAATGTGCTGCTGTTTAATAAGATTGTGGTACTGGGACCCCTCAGGTTTGAGCTGGCGATCATGGAAACAGTTATTGTTAGTATTACATTGTTGGCTTATACAGTGGACTTTTCCATTTCCATCAAGCTGTTGTGTGAAAGGGTGCATGGCTGACAGTTGCACTGGAAGTCCAATTCTGGTTAAGTGCAATGCCAATCATGTAAGGTAGTGATTGGTAATCAGTTTGTCTTGATTTGTCTTGAGGTGATCTACTTAAAAAAAAGAAAAATCAACACATTAATCAGATTGTAATTATATTTAAATTAAAATTGTAATTGTATTTAATTGAATGACCATTTACTGAACAGTAAAAACAGCAATACCTAGCAATTGACTTAAAACTTGTCCTATTGACATCCTTACTGTACCGACAGCAATATATTGTTGGTTCACTCTTCTGACAAATGTACTTATTGTATGCCGCTTTGGACAAAAGCGTCTGCTAAATGCCCTAAATGTAAAGAAATACCTTCACATGATTATTGAAATAATATAAAAAAATAGTTGGTGCAAGTTTTGTTGTGATACTACAGTGGCATAATGTATGCACAATGCTCAATACAATCGTATCATCTTTTATGGTCATGTGTATATGCAAAACATAGGGATGAATTAGAGTAAATGATACATTTTAAGTAAAGGTTATGGATAGATAATGTTTCAAAACAACAGCCATGCCACTTAGCAGGACTGCATAGAATATGAATAAGCTATTAACATATGAATGATTCTGACAAATGTGTATATAATATTTTTTTGGCTTGGTGGACCGGTAGACTGTGAACCTTTTGATATGCAGTAGATATGGAAATGCTGCCTGTTCATTGTTTAATGTGATAGAAGGAAAACAAAACCATTACCAATCATGTACACTAGATGGCAACACTTGCATTGACATGCAAGTTATTCAAATCACTGAATTTAACTTCAGTGCATGAACACGGAGAAGGTTTTGTAGGCTATATAGTGACAGTTATTTCGAAACTCACATGCACAAGCCATTAAAAAAACAAAACGTATTTGTGTGATCAGCACCAAACATGCACCGTTTCCCCGTGAATATTGATATTGTAAAATAGTCCACCAAGCCTACTCCTTAACATTTCGTTTTTTCTACAGTACTATAAAGTAATATGTGCTATACCAAACTGCATTGCACGAGTCTGGACAACGTGATGTGGGCGTAAGGCCCTTCAATGACACTTGGTTTTTAGGATGTGTGATTATCGGGATGACATTCAACAAACAAATTCCCCACTTGTGACATTATTTGGTACAGAAAAAAAATAAAAGAAGAAGTGCATTTGTAAAACGCAATGTGTGAACACATAGCATTGTTGACATTTTTTTCCTTATTTGCCCAACCTTTAAGCTCCCGCAAGCCGAAGCAATCGACTCCGACCGGCTCGATCGCTAGATCCCCATCCAGGTCGCGCGTCCCGCTCGTCCGCATCGATTGCTTCTGCCTTCCGTGTGTGCGTTCATTCAGGAACCGCTCCTCGGCTCGGTTTAGTAGTCAGCTGTCAGAGGGGCTGAGCGACATGGTCGCATACGTGGAGCTGGCAACCAACCCTAGCGGTAGTAGTAGTAGTAGTAGTAGTGTTGTTGTTGTTGTTTATGGTGGTGGTGGTTGTTGTCCTCCTTAGCGAAGCTCTTCGGTCTCCAGAAGACGAGATGAAGTCCCCAGACACGGTGAGCCTCAACGACACTTTAACAGACGTATGCTGTGGAGTTGGCGGTTGGGCGCGCGCGCGTCTTGCGTGTGCGTGTGCGTGTGTGTGTGCGCGTGTGTGTGTGTGTGTTTGAGGGGAAGTTTTCCCATGTCGTTGAACAACATGTCCTCGACGCGACAGGGGGGAAAAAGTGTCGAGGACATGCAACGTGGTCGTGTTTGCTTACGAGGTGTGTGTGTGTGTGTGTGTGTGTGTGTGTGTGTGTGTGTGGAGGGGGGGGGGGTATGGTGGTGATGGTGAAATAACCCTAACGTTTTTGCAACAGTCGTAGTTATTCTGTTTGCTGTCATATGGATGGTCAAAGTTGGTAGCTGTAACTCCGTTGAAGCTAGTCTGTAGCTCTTGAGCTAGTGACTAGCCATTACGTATTGTCTTATTAAGTCTGTTACATTTATACAGAGCTATACTTTAACCATAAGCCTTCTATATACAGTTTGTATACAGTTGATACCGAGGGGATAGGCACCACATGGACACGGACAGAAATCACTGCATTTGAATTGGCCAAAATATAGAGAAGTAGTGTCAGCTGAGCTCTAGAGAGAGCTGCTACACTTCAATAAACACTCAATTAATCAATTAATATTGAGCTATACTTGTTACGGATACCTAAGGCGAAACAGGTCACCCCAATTTCGGCCAGCCCCAGCACTATGCACTATTAGGTAACTGTGTTGTTGTCTTGTTGCCCTGTGGTCTTGTTCCTCTAATGACTGTGGGTTTAAGGGGTAATTCCACATTTACTGGATTTTGCAGGAGTTGGCCATAGGGAGATGTCCAGGCTGGATTTGAATGGCATTCAGGGTAGAAGGGTTAGCACTTTAACAGTACATTTGAATCCATCATCGATCCTTTCCCTCAAAGAGTCCAATTACCTTTTTGAGGCCAAACGATGATGGAGTAGGAGGAGGACAAAAATAGCCAAGGAGATGAAGATGAAGGGACAAATCGACTGGCATTCCCATCTTAGATTAGCTTTTCACAAAATAGGCAAACGCAAACATAAAAGCAGTGATATTGAACAAGGGTAATGATGCGATTGCATTGCCTAATCAATTTAAGTGAGTAAAGACTAGAATGTTTTTGTGGTTGAAAAGATTATAGGATTGTGTTGAAGGTAGTTGTGAGTAAGACATTTTATATCATTGGATTTGAGACCGATAGTACTAATAATTGCTCAATATAACCACCTAAATGTGAGCAGTTATAGAGTCAATAGCAATGGGCTGTTCTCGAACACACTTTAAGCAAATCCACCTCGAGGCACTCTCACAACTTGCTTTTCTAGCTTGTCACACGACAAGCTAGAAAACTGTATGCTCTCATGGTATTGGTAAAAGCATCCACCAAATGCCATATCTTTTTTCATATTCTAATTTAGACATGACTGCTTGCTGATCGGTGTGTAAACCTTACAAGAACAAAATGTGGTGTAAGGAAATGTGATACAAGATGGCAAGATGAAGGAAACATGAATAGAAACGGAAAGGGATTGTAACCCATATGGGATGGTCATGATTTGAGCAGCAGGTGCATTGGTGGAAGATGTCACACCAGCGTGTCCGCCAGGGGCGTATCGAAAGGATTCTTCATGGGAAAAACCATCACACATTCCCTGTTAACAAAGTGTCAATGGTATCATTTTGGTTCAG
>JAOPHQ010006792.1:0-2500 GCA_030340625.1 Merluccius polli
CATGTGTCACCCCGTCCACAAGGGTTCACCTCCTTCATGTGTTCACCCTTTCACACCCGGTTCACCTCCTTCCATGTGTTCACCCCTTCACCACACGGTTCACCTCCTCCATGTGTTCACCCCCGTCACACCCCGGGTTCACCTCCTCCCTGTGTTACACGCACCCCGTCTACACCCGGTTCACCTCCTCCATGTGTTCACCCCCGTCACACCCGGTTCACCTCCTCCATTGTGTTCACCCCGTCACACCCGGGTCACCTCCTCATGTGTTCACCCCTGTCACACCCCGGGTCCACCTCCTCCATGTGTCACCCCCGTCACACCCGGTCACCTCCTCCATGTGTTTCACCCTGTCCACCCAGTTCACCTCCTCCATGTGTTCACCCTGTCACACCAGAGCTTCACCTCCCTCCATTGTGTTCACCCCGTCACACCCGGTTCACCTCCTCATGTGTTTCACCCTGTCACACCCGGTTCACCTCCTCCATGTGTTCACCCCCGTCACACCCCGGTTCACCTCCTCCATGTGTTCACCCCGTCACACCCGGTTCACCTCCTCCATGTGTTCACCCCGTCACACCCGGTTCACCTCCTCCATGTGTTCACCCCGTCACACCCGGTTCACCTCCTTCATGTGTTCACCCCGTCACACCCGGTTCACCTCCTTCATGTGTTCACCCCGTCACACACCCGGTTCACCTCCTCCATGTGTTCACCCCCGTCACACCCGGTTCACCTCCTCCATGTGTTCACCCCTGTCACACCCGGTTCACCTCCTCCATGTGTTCACCCCGTCACACCCGGTTCACCTCCTCCATGTGTTCACCCCTGTCACACCCGGTTCACCTCCTTCATGTGTTCACCCTGTCACACCAGGTTCACCTCCTCCATGTGTTCACCCTGTCACACCCGGTTCACCTCCTCCATGTGTTCACCCCCGTCACACCCGGTTCACCTCCTCCATGTGTTCACCCTGTCACACCCGGTTCACCTCCTCCATGTGTTCACCCCGTCACACCCGGTTCACCTCCTTCATGTGTTCACCCTGTCACACCCGGTTCACCTCCTCCATGTGTTCACCCTGTCACACCCCGGTTCACCTCCTTCATGTGTTCACCCTGTCACACCCGGTTCACCTCCTCCATGTGTTCACCCCGTCACACCCGGTTCACCTCCTTCATGTGTTCACCCTGTCACACCCGGTTCACCTCCTCCATGTGTTCACCCTGTCACACCCGGTTCACCTCCTCCATGTGTTCACCCTGTCACACCCGGTTCACCTCCTTCATGTGTTCACCCCGTCACACCCGGTTCACCTCCTCCATGTGTTCACCCCGTCACACCCGGTTCACCTCCTTCATGTGTTCACCCCGTCACACCCGGTTCACCTCCTCCATGTGTTCACCCTGTCACACCCGGGTCACCTCCTCCATGTGTTCACCCTGTCACACCCGGTTCACCTCCTCCATGTGTTCACCCTGTCACACCCGGTTCACCTCCTCCATGTGTTCACCCTGTCACACCCGGTTCACCTCCTCCATGTGTTCACCCCGTCACACCCGGTTCACCTCCTCCATGTGTTCACCCTGTCACACCCGGTTCACCTCCTCCATGTGTTCACCCCGTCACACCCGGTTCACCTCCTCCATGTGTTCACCCCGTCACACCCGGTTCACCTCCTCCATGTGTTCACCCTGTCATACCATTCAGTCTCCTCTCAATATGAACGTGTGTGTCCGTCTGCAGAACACTGTGCAGAGTGCATGGAGGTTCCTCCAGAACCAGAGGTCAGAGGGTGATGGACCACAAACAGCAGAACCGTGGACCACAAACAGAACTGAGGACCTCAAACAACAGAACTGAGGACCACAAACAACAGAACTGAGGACCACAAACAACAGAACTGAGGACCACAAACAACAGAACCATGGACCACAAACAACAGAACTGAGGACCACAAACAACAGAACCATCAACTCTGAACCACAGAACCGGACCATCAACCAACCGGGTCCATTATACCAACAAGAAGTACAACAGTACAATTTCATAATGTATCAAAATAAAAATACATTTCAATCCCACGTTCCTGTGTTGTTCTGCTGGAGACGTATGTACACATGTGATGTCCAGGCATCCACTGTTGGTTCGGGATCTCCAAGACGACGATGTAGAAGATGTAGTTGCTATAGCGATTGAAACCGTTACATCACTGATCTGTTTACTGCGTATATAACGAGGCTGAACCTTTAGCCACATCGGATTATTGAGGTTGTTAAAAGACATCTCCAGAACCATAGTCTAGTGGTGAGGGTGTTTGAATCCCCCATGCAGGGCGCAGGGGGTTATGGTGGTGTGTCATTTTGGATTATTATGGGATACAGAGTAGAGTAGCAAGGCACTAAGGCAGGGTTAGTAGTTTGATTCCCAGTGTGTCTGCTGGGACAGTTTATGGATCCCTGAACATCCAAGTAGAAAGCGAGATGACGATAGCTCCTGT
>JAOPHQ010006792.1:5000-10720 GCA_030340625.1 Merluccius polli
GCTGAGAGGCAATAAGAGGCTAGAGGCTATGAAATGAGTATGAGCATGTACACTATAATTAGAATAAATATAAATAAATAAAGATTTATGTGTGTGTGTATCTACATTTTATAATAGACTACACTCAAGAGTGTGTGTGTGTGTGTGTGTGTGTGATTGATGTTGATCGATATGAAAAATGTATTAAACATCTAACTACAGCCGATCGACATACGGATCAGGGATTCTCTACAAGCACCTCATCAATAAAAGTATTATTAATAATAATAATAATAATCAAGTCTCCTCAGTGGCTGGACGTCATCCAAGGGTGATGATGGCTGCAGGACACATCAATACACACTATAGATCAGTGTGCGTTTTGATGGTTATCTATTGATCAATGGCACGGACGGACGTTTTAAAATGTATTCATTAATAATAACAATAATAATAATAATAATAATTATTATTATTATTATTATTGCATTTAAATTAATAAATAGCGCTTTTCAAGATACCCAAAGTGCTTGACATAGTGTGTGTGTGTGTGTGGGGGGGGGGGGGGATATGACACCTCATCCGCTACCAGTGTTATTAGGATAAACCCCTTGAGATACCATCTCATTTTTAATCTTCACATATATCACAATCCCTCCATAAAAAAATAAAAAATACAATTATCAATAGGGCAAAATACACACAGTCAACAAAGACAAACCACATACATTCACTCATGAAGACATTGAAGACATGAAAAACAAGACCACAAGATGGCCAATAAGTGATAAACAGTAAACACTAAATAGGTATACACATTGGATGAATGGATGAATGGATGGATGGATGAATGGGTGAATGGATGGATGGATGGATGGATGGATGAATGGATGGATGGATGAATGGATGAATGGATGAATGGATGAATGGATGGATGGATGGATGAATGATGAATGGATGGATGGATGGATGAATGGATGGATGAATGGATGAATGGATGAATGGATGGATGGGTGAATGGGTGAATGGACGGATGAATGGGTGAATGGATGGATGGATGGATGGACGTCTCAGAGAGACAGACAGGCAGATTGCATCGATTGATTGCATTGATCTGTGTCATATTAAATCCCACATGATCTCCGCTGTATTGTGTTAGTGGACCACAATGCTGGAGCCAACCCTGTGACCTCAACGCCACGCCCCCCCGGTGACATCAGCAACGCTCCTCGCTCACCTGGTGACGTCAACAACACTCACACACTGCGTGCGTTGCTGTGGAGACCGATAACCATGGCGACAGAGGGGGGCAACAAGGTGGGGCTGAAGAGGAAGTTGACGGGCCCCGCCAGACTACTGCTGCTGGGGAAGACCAGGAAGGGGTCCGAGAGCCGGGCCAATAGGAGACAGGCTGCCGGCGGCGGGGGCGGCGAGGAGGGAGGGGTCTCCGGTACGCAAGAGGAGGTCAGAGAGGAAGTAGACGTCTGCTGTGGCGCGGACGCCCAGACCGCGAGGGGGAGCCGTTCTCCGGACGAGGAGGAGAAGTGGGCGGAGGAGGAGGAGGAGGAGGGCGGCGGTACGAGGAAGTCCCAGAAGGGAGGGTGGAGGCGGTTTCTCTCGCCCGCCTTCACCTGCTTCAGGAGACGGCGACGGCGCCCGCGCCCGGAGAGCAGCAGCAGCGCCGCCGCCGCCGCCGCCGCCGCCGCCGCCGCCGCCGGGCGCCCGGCTGAGCAGCTCATGGGCCCGTCCAGCCGGGGCGCGAAGCGAAAGAGGCGCTTCCCGGTTCTGACCTGGCCTCCGCCTCTATTCCGGCACCTCCTGACCTCCAGCCGGGAGCAGGGAGGGAGCGCCGGCGGCGACGATGATGCGCCGGAAACACGCCAGCCACCCGGCGGCGGCTTGAACGCGGACGGGCGGCTCAGGAACGCTCAGGAGCCGGCGGGCCGCGGCTCCGAGGCCGGCGAAACCGGAGCCGGTGGCGCTGGAGAAGAACCGCGTCGACGGAGGAGGAAGCGTCGCGTGTCTGTCCGAGGCGGTCCTGGACCCGACGGAGGACGGCGGGCGCGCTCTGACCGTCGCCGAACATCAGCGCTCGGACCTTGGCGTCTTCGTCGTGGAGATGAGCGTGCAGGAGCCCGAGGCGGCGACCGAGTCCCAGCTGGGGTGTTTCGGCCCGGCGGCGGCGGCGGCGGCGGCGGAGGGAGACCCCCGGGAGAGACCCCCGGCGGACGGGTCGCGTGACCCGGCCCATAACAACGACCCCGTCGATATCGCCACGGCCGCCGCTGACGCGCTCCTCGGCGACGAGGCGGGTCCCGAGGCCGGCGGCTCTTCCTCTTCAGAAGAGCCGCCGCCGGCCGCCGGACTGTCCAACGGCCTCCACCGTGTTGGCGTTGCTATGGTTACTAACGACCTCCTCGCGGCCCGCTGCCCCTCCTCTGCGGACGCGGCCGTCGCGGTACCGCTGATACGCCTCAACAGCGGCGGGGAAGACTGGGAAGCCGCGGGGGTCGAGGTGGCGCCGCTAGAGGACGGCGTCGCGGTGGAGGCGGACTGGGAGGCGAAGGGCGGGGGTGATGATGATGATGATGATGATGATGGAGAGGCTCAGCTGGTGCTGGCCGCTCAAGCGGTGGTGCGGGCCGCCATGTTGGCCGCGGTTCAGCAGCTGTTGAGGGAACAGCAGAACTCTGTGGACCACGTCCACCGCCACGACCGCCATCACCTGTCCCCCGACCCTTAACCCCCCCCCCTTCACCTGACCCTTAGTCCCCAACATCTAACCCCCAACCCTTAACCCCCCCTTCACCTGACCCTTAGTCCCTAACATCTAACCCCCAACCCTTAACCCCCCCTTCACCTGACCCTTAGTCCCTAACATCTAACCCCCAACCCTTAACCCCCCCTTCACCTGACCCTTAGTCCCTAACATCTAACCCCCAACCCTTAACCCCCCCTTCACCTGACCCTTAGTCCCTAACATCTAACCCCCAACCCCTTAACCCCCCCTTCACCTGACCCTTAGTCCCCAACATCTAACCCCCAACCCCTTAACCCCCCCCTTCACCTGACCCTTAGTCCCTAACATCTAACCCCCCAACCCCTTAACCTCCCATCACCTGTCCCCCGACCCTTAACCCCCCCCTTCACCTGACCCTTAGTCCCCAACATCTAACCCCCCAACCCCTTAACCTCCCATCAGCTAACCCCTGATCCTTAACGCCATATACACACAACCCCTAACACACTGACCACCCAACCCTCTTAACCCCTACTCCATCCAACATCTCACCTCTCTCTCTCTCTCTCTCTCTCTCTCTCTCTCTCTCTCTCTCTCTCTCTCTCTCTCTCTCTCTCTCTCTCTCTCTCTCTCTCTCTCTCTCTCTCTCTCTCTCTCTCTCTCTCTCTCTCTCTCTCTCTCCCCTCCCCCCCCCCCTCCAGTCAGGTGTACATATGTGTTGTGATTTCACCATTTAAAAGGTGCAGTGTGTAGAACTGAGTGGCATCAGCCAAGTCAGAACAGACTTGGCAGAAATTGAAGATAATATTCATAATTATGTTTTAATGAGTGTATAATCCCATGAAAATAATAATAATGGTCGTGTTTTCGTTACCTTAGATTGAGCCCTTTATATCTACATACATATCTACATATCTTCCACGGAGGCCGCCATGTTGCACCGCCATGTTTCCACAGCACGGCTCTAGAGAGGACGCGTTTTTTATTTTTAATCATATCTATCTTATCATAGCTATCTTACTTGTAGGCTATATGACTTATAGTTCAACAGACTAAATAACCACATACTATTTATACATCTATCAAGGAAGCGCATCACTTGAGACTTGGCTACTGGATGTTGCCGTAGACCAGTGGTTCCAAATCTGTGGGCCGCGGCCCTCTAGTGGTCCGCGGAGGTACTGCAGGTGGGCCGTGAGAGGCCTTTCAATTGAAAAAAAGAATCATGAAAAAAAAAAAAAACATGACCGATTACTAAAAGGGATTGAATTGTTCAAGTTTAAAAATACCCAAAGAGATTTACATTCAAATAAATAAAATAAAATAAATGAATTCATTGTGCCAATCTATGTAAATCAAAATGTAGGCTTAGCACACATGTAAATATGTTGGAACAGTTTGTGATTTTTAACATTTTTTTTTTTAAAATGTAAAAGTTTGGGTGGGCCTCGGAAGATTTTCAGAATTGAATTTGGGCCTCATCAGTCAAAAGTTTGGGAACCTCTGCCGTAGACGATGACATCATTTGGTTACTACCTACTGGCACCTTATGGGCCACCGTAGCTCCTCCCACATCGTTGGAAAGGGGGGGGGGGGGTGAGGGAGGTGAGGGGGGGGGGGGTGAGGGGGGGGATGCAATCTGCAACCTCACTACTAGATGCCACTAAATCTTACACACTGCACCTTTAATGTATTCTCCTGAACGTGAGCCGTCACGCTCGGCTATTTTCTAATATCAGAGAGTATCGTTTGTGTGAAGAAATGGCGGAGAAGTTGGACCGCTGGCGCCGTTGCTCCAGGATTTGTGTTCCCCGCTGCAGCCCGCGATTTTGAAGTGGTTTTCAAACGAAGCGGTTCTCTCTCTTGTATTAGGAAAGAGCCGAGTGTGACGGTTCCCCTCTAAGGACACACATACAGTAACACTAACGACAAGCGGAGAAAGAAACTTATTGTCCACAAACCAAACTGCCGCTGCTGCTGTCTGCATCCCAGTGTGCAGAACGCATATTTCTATTGTCCTGCCGTGAAATATAAAAGCAGAATATAAAGTAATCCAGTAATAATGTAATGGATCGAACGATCCACTCTATCGTTTAGCTGAAGAAATTATTTATTGTGAACTAGTGTACATAAAAAGGAGCCAGGCGCTACTGGTGCTACTAGCGTGTGTGCTAGCACAACAGCGCTAGCTAGCGTAGCACCGCTGTGCTTAGTGACACAGACGTCAGTCATGTCCATATCGTCCTCATGTCCATATCGTCCTCATGTCCATATCGTCCTCATGTCCATAACGGTCATCATATCACATAACGTCACTTTGGAGCCGGAGCAAAAAACAACAAAAACGAAACAAATATTTCACAACCATTTTGGATGTTTCCTACGCTCAGGTTTATATCAGTGTACCGTTACGTTGATGTTCACCGGCTGTAGCAGCGTGTTGTGGAGAACAGTGCAGTGTATACGTTCTGACACTTAGAGAATTAAATGTGATATGACGTCTAGTATGTCTTCATCAACATGTGACCATTATTTAAATGAGCAATTATTAATAAAAACATACGAATATAAGGGCCGTTCAACTGTGTTGTATTATATTGAAAGACTGAACGATGGAGGGATGATAGAGGAGAGACAGGATGATGGAGGGATGATAGAGGAGAGAGAGAATGATGGAGGGATGATAGAGGAGAGACAGGATGATGGAGGGACGATAGAGGAGAGACAGGATGATGATGAGGGATGAAAGAGGAGAGACAGAATGATGGAGGGATGATAGAGGAGAGACAGGATGATGGAGGGACGATAGAGGAGAGACAGGATGATGGAGGGATGATAGAGGAGAGACAGGATGATGGAGGGATGATAGAGGAGAGACAGGATGATGGAGGGACGATAGAGGAGAGACAGGATGATGGAGGGATGATAGAGGAGAGACAGGATGATGGAGGGATGATAGAGGAGAGACAGGATGATGGAGGGATGATAGAGGAGAGACAGG
>JAOPHQ010006793.1:0-10078 GCA_030340625.1 Merluccius polli
TGTGCTTTGCTGGGGTAAGTGAAAGCCGCCTATGGGTGTGCTTTGCTGGGGTAAGTTTAGGTTGTGTAGTTGTGTGAAAACGGGAAATAGGCAGAAGCACAACCTAATTCTAAACCGAGAAAACGGAAAATAGGCACAAGCGCAACCTAATTCAAAACCGAGAAAACGGAAAATAGGCACAAGCGCAACCTAATTCAAAACCGTGAAAACGGAATATAGGCACAAGCGCAACCTAATTCCAAACCGAGAAAACGGAATATAGGCACAAGCGCAACCTAATTTCAAACCGAGAAAATTGGGTGTGCTTTGCTGGGGCAAGTGTAAAGCCGCCTATGGGTGTGCTTTGCTGGGGTATGTGTAAGACGCCTATGGGTGTGCTTTGCTGGGGTATGTGTAAGATGCCTATGGGTGTGCTTTGCTGGGGTAAGTGTAAGCCGCCTATGGGTATGCTTTGCTGGGGTAAGTGTAAGGTGCCTATTGGTGTGCTTTGCTGGGGCAAGTGTAAGCCGCCTATGGGTGTGCTTTGCTGGGGTAAGTGTAAGGTGCCTATTGGTGTGCTTTGCTGGGGCAAGTGTAAGCCGCCTATGGGTGTGCTTTGCTGGGGTACGTGTAAGCCGCATATGGGTGTGCTTTGCTGGGGTAAGTGTAAGACGCCTATGGGTGTGCTTTGCTGGGGTAAGTGTAGGTTGTGTAGTTGTTTGAAAACGGGAAATAGGCACAAGCACAACCTAATTCCAAACCGAGAAAACGGAAAATAGGCACAAGCACAACCTAATTCCAAACCGAGAAAACGGAATATAGGCACAAGCACAACCTAATTTCAAACCGAGAAAACTGGGTGTGCTTTGCTGGGGCAAGTGTAAGCCGCGTATGGGTGTGCTTTGCTGGGGTAAGTGTAAGCTGCCTATGGGTGTGCTTTGCTGGGGTAAGTGTAGGTTGTGTAATTGTTTGAAAACGGGAATTAGGCACAAGCACAACCTAATTCCAAACCCAGAAAATGGAAAATAGGCACAAGCCCAACCTAATTCAAAACCGAGAAAAACGGAAAATAGGCACAAGCCCAACCTAATTCAAAACCGAGAAAAACGGAAAATAGGCACAATCGCAACCTAATTCCAAACCGAGAAAACGGAAAAATAGGCACGAGCACAACCTTATTCCAAACCCAGAAAATGGAAAATAGGCACAAGCCCAACCTAATTCAAAACAGAGAAAACGGAAAATAGGCACAATCGCAACCTAATTCCAAACCGAGAAAACGGAAAATAGGCACGAGCACAACCTTATTCCAAACCCAGAAAATGGGAAATAGGCAGAAGCCCAACCTAATTCTAAACCGAGAAAACGGAAAATAGGCACAAGCGCAACCTAATTCAAAACCGAGAAAACGGAAAATAGGCACAAGCGCAACCTAATTCAAAACCGTGAAAACGGAATATAGGCACAAGCGCAACCTAATTCCAAACCGAGAAAACGGAATATAGGCACAAGCGCAACCTAATTTCAAACCGAGAAAATTGGGTGTGCTTTGCTGGGGCAAGTGTAAAGCCGCCTATGGGTGTGCTTTGCTGGGGTATGTGTAAGACGCCTATGGGTGTGCTTTGCTGGGGTATGTGTAAGATGCCTATGGGTGTGCTTTGCTGGGGTAAGTGTAAGCCGCCTATGGGTATGCTTTGCTGGGGTAAGTGTAAGGTGCCTATTGGTGTGCTTTGCTGGGGCAAGTGTAAGCCGCCTATGGGTGTGCTTTGCTGGGGTAAGTGTAAGGTGCCTATTGGTGTGCTTTGCTGGGGCAAGTGTAAGCCGCCTATGGGTGTGCTTTGCTGGGGTACGTGTAAGCCGCATATGGGTGTGCTTTGCTGGGGTAAGTGTAAGACGCCTATGGGTGTGCTTTGCTGGGGTAAGTGTAGGTTGTGTAGTTGTTTGAAAACGGGAAATAGGCACAAGCACAACCTAATTCCAAACCGAGAAAACGGAAAATAGGCACAAGCACAACCTAATTCCAAACCGAGAAAACGGAATATAGGCACAAGCACAACCTAATTTCAAACCGAGAAAACTGGGTGTGCTTTGCTGGGGCAAGTGTAAGCCGCGTATGGGTGTGCTTTGCTGGGGTAAGTGTAAGCTGCCTATGGGTGTGCTTTGCTGGGGTAAGTGTAGGTTGTGTAATTGTTTGAAAACGGGAATTAGGCACAAGCACAACCTAATTCCAAACCCAGAAAATGGAAAATAGGCACAAGCCCAACCTAATTCAAAACCGAGAAAACGGAAAATAGGCACAAGCCCAACCTAATTCAAAACCGAGAAAACGGAAAATAGGCACAATCGCAACCTAATTCCAAACCGAGAAAACGGAAAATAGGCACGAGCACAACCTTATTCCAAACCCAGAAAATGGAAAATAGGCACAAGCCCAACCTAATTCAAAACCGAGAAAACGGAAAATAGGCACAATCGCAACCTAATTCCAAACCGAGAAAACGGAAAATAGGCACGAGCACAACCTTATTCCAAACCCAGAAAATGGAAAATAGGCACAAGCCCAACCTAATTCAAAACCGAGGAAAACGGAAAATAGGCACAATCGCAACCTAATTCAAAACCGAGAAAACGGAAAATAGGCACAAGCGCAACCTAATTCAAAACCGTGAAAACGGAATATAGGCACAAGCGCAACCTAATTCCAAACCGAGGAAAACGGAATATAGGCACAAGCGCAACCTAATTTCAAACCGAGAAAATTGGGTGTGCTTTGCTGGGGCAAGTGTAAAGCCGCCTATGGGTGTGCTTTGCTGGGGTATGTGTAAGACGCCTATGGGTGTGCTTTGCTGGGGTATGTGTAAGATGCCTATGGGTGTGCTTTGCTGGGGTAAGTGTAAGCCGCCTATGGGTATGCTTTGCTGGGGTAAGTGTAAGGTGCCTATTGGTGTGCTTTGCTGGGAGCAAGTGTAAGCCGCCTATGGGTGTGCTTTGCTGGGGTACGTGTAAGCCGCATATGGGTGTGCTTTGCTGGGGTAAGTGTAAGACGCCTATGGGTGTGCTTTGCTGGGGTAAGTGTAGGTTGTGTAGTTGTTTGAAAACGGGAAATAGGCACAAGCACAACCTAATTCCAAACCGAGAAAACGGAAAATAGGCACAAGCACAACCTAATTCCAAACCGAGAAAACGGAATATAGGCACAAGCACAACCTAATTTCAAACCGAGAAAACTGGGTGTGCTTTGCTGGGGCAAGTGTAAGCCGCGTATGGGTGTGCTTTGCTGGGGTAAGTGTAAGCTGCCTATGGGTGTGCTTTGCTGGGGTAAGTGTAGGTTGTGTAATTGTTTGAAAACGGGAATTAGGCACAAGCACAACCTAATTCCAAACCCAGAAAATGGAAAATAGGCACAAGCCCAACCTAATTCAAAACCGAGAAAACGGAAAATAGGCACAATCGCAACCTAATTCCAAACCGAGAAAACGGAAAATAGGCACAATCGCAACCTAATTCAAAACCGAGAAAACGGAAAATAGGCACAATCGCAACCTAATTTCAAAATGGGGAAACTGGGTGTGCTTTGCTGGGGCAAGTGTAAGCCGCCTATGGGTGTGCTTTGCTGGGGTACGTGTAAGGTGCCTATTGGTGTGCTTTGCTGGGGTAAGTGTAAGCCGCCTATGGGTATGCTTTGCTGGGGTAAGGGTAAGGTGCCAATTGGTGTGCTTTGCTGGGGCAAGTGTAAGCCGCCTATGGGTGTGATTTGCTGGGGTAAGTGTAGGTTGTGTAGTTGTGTGAAAACGGGAAATAGGCACAAGCACAACCTAATTCTGAACCGAGAAAACGGAAAATAGGCACAAGCGCAACCTAATTCAAAACCGTGAAAACGGAATATAGGCACAAGCGCAACCTAATTCCAAACCGAGAAAACGGAATATAGGCACAAGCGCAACCTAATTTCAAACCGAGAAAACTGGGTGTGCTTTGCTGGGGCAAGTGTAAGCCGCCTATGGGTGTGCTTTGCTGGGGTACGTGTAAGCCGCATATGGGTGTGCTTTGCTGGGGTAAGTGTAAGCCGCCTATGGGTATGCTTTGCTGGGGTAAGTGTAAGGTGCCTATTGGTGTGCTTTGCTGGGGCAAGTGTAAGCCGCCTATGGGTGTGATTTGCTGGGGTAAGTGTAAGCCGCCTATGGGTGTGATTTGCTGGGGTAAGTGTAAGCCGCCTATGGGTGTGCTTTGCTGGGGTAAGTGTAGGTTGTGTAGTTGTGTGAAAACGGGAAATAGGCACAAGCACAACCTAATTCTAAACCGAGAAAATGGAAAATAGGCACAAGCGCAACCTAATTCAAAACCGTGAAAACGGAATATAGAAACAAGCGCAACCTAATTCCAAACCGAGAAAACGGAATATAGGCACAACGCAACCTAATTCAACACCGAGAAAATTGGGTGTGCTTTGCTGGGGCAAGTGTAAGCCGCCTATGGGTGTGCTTTGCTGGGGTATGTGTAAGACGCCTATGGGTGTGCTTTGCTGGGGTATGTGTAAGATGCCTATGGGTGTGCTTTGCTGGGGTAAGTGTAAGCCGCCTATGGGTGTGCTTTGCTGGGGTACGTGTAAGCCGCATATGGGTGTGCTTTGCTGGGGTAAGTGTAAGCCGCCTATGGGTATGCTTTGCTGGGGTAAGTGTAAGGTGCCTATTGGTGTGCTTTGCTGGGGCAAGTGTAAGCCGCCTATGGGTGTGATTTGCTGGGGTAAGTGTAAGCCGCCTATGGGTGTGATTTGCTGGGGTAAGTGTAAGCCGCCTATGGGTGTGCTTTGCTGGGGTAAGTGTAGGTTGTGTAGTTGTGTGAAAACGGGAAATAGGCACAAGCACAACCTAATTCTAAACCGAGAAAATGGAAAATAGGCACAAGCGCAACCTAATTCAAAACCGTGAAAACGGAATATAGAAACAAGCGCAACCTAATTCCAAACCGAGAAAACGGAATATAGGCACAACGCAACCTAATTCAACACCGAGAAAATTGGGTGTGCTTTGCTGGGGCAAGTGTAAGCCGCCTATGGGTGTGCTTTGCTGGGGTATGTGTAAGACGCCTATGGGTGTGCTTTGCTGGGGTATGTGTAAGATGCCTATGGGTGTGCTTTGCTGGGGTAAGTGTAAGCCGCCTATGGGTATGCTTTGCTGGGGTAAGTGTAAGGTGCCTATTGGTGTGCTTTGCTGGGGCAAGTGTAAGCCGCCTATGGGTGTGCTTTGCTGGGGCAAGTGTAAGCCGCGTATGGGTGTGCTTTGCTGGGGTAAGTGTAAGCTGCCTATGGGTGTGCTTTGCTGGGGTAAGTGTAAGCCGCCTATGGGTGTGCTTTGCTGGGGTACGTGTAAGCCGCATATGGGTGTGCTTTGCTGGGGTAAGTGTAAGCCGCCTATGGGTATGCTTTGCTGGGGTAAGTGTAAGGTGCCTATTGGTGTGCTTTGCTGGGGCAAGTGTAAGCCGCCTATGGGTGTGATTTGCTGGGGTAAGTGTAAGCCGCCTATGGGTGTGATTTGCTGGGGTAAGTGTAAGCCGCCTATGGGTGTGCTTTGCTGGGGTAAGTGTAGGTTGTGTAGTTGTGTGAAAACGGGAAATAGGCACAAGCACAACCTAATTCTAAACCGAGAAAATGGAAAATAGGCACAAGCGCAACCTAATTCAAAACCGTGAAAACGGAATATAGAAACAAGCGCAACCTAATTCCAAACCGAGAAAACGGAATATAGGCACAACGCAACCTAATTCAACACCGAGAAAATTGGGTGTGCTTTGCTGGGGCAAGTGTAAGCCGCCTATGGGTGTGCTTTGCTGGGGTATGTGTAAGACGCCTATGGGTGTGCTTTGCTGGGGTATGTGTAAGATGCCTATGGGTGTGCTTTGCTGGGGTAAGTGTAAGCCGCCTATGGGTATGCTTTGCTGGGGTAAGTGTAAGGTGCCTATTGGTGTGCTTTGCTGGGGCAAGTGTAAGCCGCCTATGGGTGTGCTTTGCTGGGGCAAGTGTAAGCCGCGTATGGGTGTGCTTTGCTGGGGTAAGTGTAAGCTGCCTATGGGTGTGCTTTGCTGGGGTAAGTGTAGGTTGTGTAATTGTTTGAAAACGGGAATTAGGCACAAGCACAACCTAATTCCAAACCCAGAAAATGGAAAATAGGCACAAGCCCAACCTAATTCAAAACCGAGAAAACGGAAAATAGGCACAATCGCAACCTAATTCCAAACCGAGAAAACGGAAAATAGGCACAATCGCAACCTAATTCAAAACCGAGAAAACGGAAAATAGGCACAATCGCAACCTAATTTCAAAATGGGGAAACTGGGTGTGCTTTGCTGGGGCAAGTGTAAGCCGCCTATGGGTGTGCTTTGCTGGGGTACGTGTAAGGTGCCTATTGGTGTGCTTTGCTGGGGTAAGTGTAAGCCGCCTATGGGTATGCTTTGCTGGGGTAAGGGTAAGGTGCCAATTGGTGTGCTTTGCTGGGGCAAGTGTAAGCCGCCTATGGGTGTGATTTGCTGGGGTAAGTGTAGGTTGTGTAGTTGTGTGAAAACGGGAAATAGGCACAAGCACAACCTAATTCTGAACCGAGAAAACGGAAAATAGGCACAAGCGCAACCTAATTCAAAACCGTGAAAACGGAATATAGGCACAAGCGCAACCTAATTCCAAACCGAGAAAACGGAATATAGGCACAAGCGCAACCTAATTTCAAACCGAGAAAACTGGGTGTGCTTTGCTGGGGCAAGTGTAAGCCGCCTATGGGTGTGCTTTGCTGGGGTACGTGTAAGCCGCATATGGGTGTGCTTTGCTGGGGTAAGTGTAAGCCGCCTATGGGTATGCTTTGCTGGGGTAAGTGTAAGGTGCCTATTGGTGTGCTTTGCTGGGGCAAGTGTAAGCCGCCTATGGGTGTGATTTGCTGGGGTAAGTGTAAGCCGCCTATGGGTGTGATTTGCTGGGGTAAGTGTAAGCCGCCTATGGGTGTGCTTTGCTGGGGTAAGTGTAGGTTGTGTAGTTGTGTGAAAACGGGAAATAGGCACAAGCACAACCTAATTCTAAACCGAGAAAATGGAAAATAGGCACAAGCGCAACCTAATTCAAAACCGTGAAAACGGAATATAGAAACAAGCGCAACCTAATTCCAAACCGAGAAAACGGAATATAGGCACAACGCAACCTAATTCAACACCGAGAAAATTGGGTGTGCTTTGCTGGGGCAAGTGTAAGCCGCCTATGGGTGTGCTTTGCTAGGGTAAGTGTAAGCTGCCTATGGGTGTGCTTTGCTGGGGTATGTGTAAGCCGCCTATGGGTGTGCTTTGCTGGGGTAAGTGTAAGCTGCCTATGGGTGTGCTTTGCTGGGGTAAGTGTAGGTTGTGTAATTGTTTGAAAACGGGAATTAGGCACAAGCACAACCTAATTCCAAACCCAGAAAATGGAAAATAGGCACAAGCCCAACCTAATTCAAAACCGAGAAAACGGAAAATAGGCACAATCGCAACCTAATTCAAAACCGAGAAAAACGGAAAATAGGCACAATCGCAACCTAATTTCAAAATGGGGAAACTGGGTGTGCTTTGCTGGGGCAAGTGTAAGCCGCCTATGGGTGTGCTTTGCTGGGGTACGTGTAAGGTGCCTATTGGTGTGCTTTGCTGGGGTAAGTGTAGGCGGCCAATGGGTGTGCTTTGCTGGGGTAAGTGAAAGCCGCCTATGGGTGTGCTTTGCTGGGGTAAGTTTAGGTTGTGTGGTTGTGTGAAAACGGGAAATAGGCACAAGCACAACCTAATTCTAAACCGAGAAAACGGAAAATAGGCACAAGCGCAACCTAATTCAAAACCGAGAAAACGGAAAATAGGCACAATCGCAACCTAATTTCAAAATGGGGAAACTGGGTGTGCTTTGCTGGGGCAAGTGTAAGCCGCCTATGGGTGTGCTTTGCTGGGGTACGTGTAAGCCGCATATGGGTGTGCTTTGCTGGGGTAAGTGTAGGTTGTGTAGTTGTGTGAAAACGGGAAAGAGGCACAACCACAACCTGCTTCCAAACCGAGAAAACTGGGTGTGCTTTGCTGGGGTAAGTTGTAAGCCGCCTATGGGTGTGCTTTGCTGGGGCAAGTGTAAGCCGCCTATGGGTGTTCTTTGCTGGGGTACGTGTAAGGTGCCTATTGGTGTGCCAAAAAGATGGCAGGAACAAAAAATGAAGGAAAAATAGACCTGGAGAGGTAAAAAACTCGCCAAAAAAGAAAGAGAAAAAATGAAGGAACAACAGGTCCGGGTATGTCATAAAATCCTGAAAAAAAAAAAAAAAAAAAGATGGAGAGAATGACAAAATCGAGAAGAAAGAGGGCCAAAAAGATGGCAGGAACAAAAAATGAAGGAAAAAGAGACCTGGAGAGGTCTAAAACTCGCCAAAAAAGAAAGACAAAAAATGAAGGAACAACAGGTCCGGGTATGTCAAAAAATCCTGAAAAAAAAAAAAAAAAAAAGATGGAGAGAATGACAAAATCGAGAAGAAAGAGGGCCAAAAAGATGGCAGGAACAAAAAATGAAGGAAAAAGAGACCTGGAGAGGTAAAAAACTCGCCAAAAAAGAAAGACAAAAAATGAAGGAACAACAGGTCCGGGTATGTCAAAAAATCCTGAAAAAAAAAAAAAAAAAAAGATGGAGAGAATGACAAAATCGAGAAGAAAGAGGGCCAAAAAGATGGCAGGAACAAAAAATGAAGGAAAAAGAGACCTGGAGAGGTCAAAAACTCGCCAAAAAAGAAAGAGAAAAAATGAAGGAACAACAGGTCCGGGTATGTCAAAAAATCCTGAAAAAAAAAAAAAAAAAAAGATGGAGAGAATGACAAAATCGAGAAGAAAGAGGGCCAAAAAGATGGCAGGAACAAAAAATGAAGGAAAAATAGACGTGGAGAGGTCAAAAAACTCGCCAAAAAAGAACGACAAAAAATGAAGGAACAACAGGTCCGGGTATGTCAAAAAATCCTGAAAAAAAAAAAAAAAAAAAGATGGAGAGAATGACAAAATCGAGAAGAAAGAGGGCCAAAAAGATGGCAGGAACAAAAAATGAAGGAAAAATAGACCTGGAGAGGTAAAAAACTCGCCAAAAAAGAAAGAGAAAAAATGAAGGAACAACAGGTCCGGGTATGTCAAAAAATCCTTTTTTTTCCAAATTTCTTTTGCCCCCTTTTTTTCGATTTTTTATTCTCTCCATCTTTTTTTTCTACCACTCTTTCGAGTTTTTTTAACCCACTTTTTTCGAATTTGTTTTTGCTATCACTTTTTTTCTTTCCATCTTTTTTCGAGTTTTTTTCTATCACTCTTTTTTGATTTTTTATTCTCTCCATCTTTTTTTCTATCACTCATTTTTCCAAATTTCTTTTGCCCCCTTTTTTCGATTTTTTATTCTCTCCATCTTTTTTCTATCACTCTTATTTTCGATGTTTTATTCTCTCCATCTTTTTTTTTCTCCGTCTTTTTTTCGATTTTTTTTTCTATCACTTTTTTCAATTTTTTATTCTCTCCATCTTTTTTTCTATTACTCTTTTTTCCAAATTTCTTTTGCCCCCTTTTTTCGATTTTTTATTCTCTCCATCTTTTTTCTATCACTGTTTTTTCGATTTTTTTACCCTCTTTTTTCGATTTCTTTTTGTAGCACTTTTTTCAATATTTTATTTGCTCCATCTTTTTATCACTTTTCTTTCGATTTTTTTTTCTCTCCATCTTTTTTTTCTACCACTCTTTTTCGAGTTTTTTTAACCCACTTTTTTCGAATTTGTTTTTGCTATCACTTTTTTTCTTTCCATCTTTTTTCGAGTTTTTTTCTATCACTCTTTTTTGATTTTTTATTCTCTCCATCTTTTTTCTATCAGTCTTTTTTTCGATCTTTTATTCTCTCAATTTTTTTTCTATCACTCTTTTTTTTTTAATTTTTGCCCCCTTTTTTTCGAGTTTTTTATTCTCCATCTTTTTTTTCTATCACTTTTTTCAATTTTTTATTCTCTCCATCTTTTTTTCTATCACTCTTTTTTCCAAATTTCTTTTGCCCCCTTTTTTCGATTTTTTATTCTCTCCATCTTTTTTCTATCACTGTTTTTTC
>JAOPHQ010006794.1:0-12500 GCA_030340625.1 Merluccius polli
GAGCTAGCCTCCTCGTCTCCGCATCTTCTGATGTCCTCCTGCTGTCCTCCAGATGTGGAGATCAGACTGGATGAGGACGGCTATGTCCTCCCGGCCAATCACAACGACCACGTCCACAAGAGGTGAGACTATGTTTATATTATAATACTTTATATTATAATACATTTATTATATACATTTATATACATTTATATTATACTACTTTATATTATATACATTTATATTATATACGTTTATATTATACTACTTTATATACATTTATATACATGTATATTATACTACTTTATATTATACATTTATATTATATACATATATTATATATGTTTATATTATATACGTTTATATTATATACATTTATATTATATACATTTATATACATGTATATTATACTACTTTATATTATACATTTATATTATATACATATATTATATATGTTTATATTATATACATTTATATTATATACATTTATATACATTTATATTATACTACTTTATATTATACATTTATATTATATACATTTATATTATATACGTTTATATTATTTATATTATACTACATTTATATTATACTACGTTTATATTATACATTTATATTATATACATTTATATTATATACGTTTATATTATATACGTTTATATTATATACATATATTATATATTATACTACTTTATATTATATACATATATTATATACATTTATATTATATACATTTATATTATATACATTTATATTAACTACATTTATAGACCATAATAATCACAGATCATTTGATTAATACATTTAAATAATAATAATAATATCAATTAAACTCTTATGTTTGCAACATTCCACACTTATTTATATCAGTTTGTGACATCACAAAGTGGGAGTGTCTAAGCGCCATAGGGGCCCTCACATGCAGTGATGGTGGTTGGAGGGTTAAGCCCCGCCCCCAGCATGAGGTGTAACTAAGGGTGTTTCCAGGGTGGTTAGAGGGTTAAGCCCCGCCCCCCAGCGTAACTAAGGGTGTTTCCAGGGTGGTTGGAGGGTTAAGCCCCGCCCCCCAGCGTAACTAAGGGTGTTTCCAGGGTGGTTAGAGGGTTAAGCCCCGCCCCCCAGCGTAACTAAGGGTGTTTCCAGGGTGGTTAGAGGGTTAAGCCCCGCCCCCCAGCGTAACTAAGGGTGTTTCCAGGGTGGTTGGAGGGTTAAGCCCCGCCCCCCAGCGTAACTAAGGGTGTTTCCAGGGTGGTTGGAGGGTTAAGCCCCGCCCCCCAGGCGTAACTAAGGGTGTTTCCAGGGTGGTTGGAGGGTTAAGCCCCGCCCCCAGAGCGAGGCGTAACTAAGGGTGTTTCCAGGGTGGTTGGAGTGTTAAGCCCCGCCCCCCAGCGTAACTAAGGGTGTTTCCAGGGTGGTTGGAGGGTTAAGCCCCGCCCCCAGGCGTAACTAAGGGTGTTTCCAGGGTGGTTGGAGGGTTAAGCCCGCCCCCCAGCGTAACTAAGGGTGTTTCCAGGGTGGTTGGAGGGTTAAGCCCCGCCCCCAGGCGTAACTAAGGGTGTTTCCAGGGTGGTTGGAGGGTTAAGCCCCGCCCCCAGGCGTAACTAAGGGTGTTTCCAGGGTGGTTGGAGGGTTAAGCCCCGTCCCCCAGGCGTAACTAAGGGTGTTTCCAGGGTGGTTGGAGGGTTAAGCCCCGCCCCCCAGCGTAACTAAGGGTGTTTCCAGGGTGGTTGGAGGGTTAAGCCCCGCCCCCAGGCGTAACTAAGGGTGTTTCCAGGGTGGTTGGAGGGTTAAGCCCCGCCCCCAGGCATAACTAAGGGTGTTTCCAGGGTGGTTAGAGGGTTAAGCCCCGCCCCCAGGCGTAACAAGGGTGTTTCCAGGGTGGTTGGAGGGTTAAGCCCCGCCCCCAGCGTAACTAAGGGTGTTTCCAGGGTGGTTGGAGGGTTAAGCCCCGCCCCCAGGCGTAACTAAGGGTGTTTCCAGGGTGGTTGGAGGGTTAAGCCCCGCCCCCAGGCGTAACTAAGGGTGTTTCCAGGGTGGTTGGAGGGTTAAGCCCCGCCCCCCAGGCGTAACTAAGGGTGTTTCCAGGGTGGTTGGAGGGCGTAACTAAGGGTGTTTCCAGGGTGGTTGGAGGGCGTAACTAAGGGTGTTAAGCCCCGCCCCCAGGCGTAACTAAGGGTGTTAAGCCCCGCCCCCAGGCGTAACTAAGGGTGTTAAGCCCCGCCCCCAGGCGTAACTAAGGGTGTTTCCAGGGTGGTTGGAGGGCGTAACTAAGGGTGTTTCCAGGGTGGTTGGAGGGCGTAACTAAGGGTGTTTCCAGGGTGGTTGGAGGGTTAAGCCCCGCCCCCAGGCGTAACTAAGGGTGTTAAGCCCCGCCCCCAGGCGTAACTAAGGGTGTTTCCAGGGTGGCGCTGTGCATCGACGGACACAAGAGGTTCACGCTGAACAGCCGCCAGCTGCTGGGGAAGGAAGTCATCAAGCAGAGACACCTGAGGCTGCTGGGGTACGACGTCGTTCAGGTGAGGTCACTTCCTGTCTACTTCCTGTCTCCTTAACGTGTCCACCTCACCTGAGGCTGCTGGGGTACGACGTCGTTCAGGTGAGGTCACTTCCTGTCTACTTCCTGTCTCCTTAATGTGTCCACCTCACCTGAGGCTGCTGGGGTACGACGGCGTTCAGGTGAGGTCACTTCCTGTCTACTTCCTGTCTCCTTAATGTGTCCACCTCACCTGAGGCTGCTGGGGTACGACGTCGTTCAGGTGAGGTCACTTCCTGTCTACTTCCTGTCTCCTTAATGTGTCCACCTCACCTGAGGCTGCTGGGGTACGACGTCGTTCAGGTGAGGTCACTTCCTGTCTACTTCCTGTCTCCTTAATGTCAACTATGTATCTCAGTCGGATCCCTCTGTGCTGTTAATTATTATTACTGTTAATGTTAACATCTGTGGGAATCTGCTGTGGATAAATGAGTAAATGGTATTAATTAATTGTAGTAATTATGGCACTGAGGTCTCCGTAAGGACTGAACCTCCGCCTTCACTGAACCTCCGCCTTCACGACCCCACGTTGACCTGTGATGTCATCACAGCTGAACCGGACCTCATTGTAACGTTAGAGCGGATCACTTAACCCCAAGTCACTGTGTTGCTGTGAGTAAGTGTCTGCACAGTGACGGTGTTAGTGGTGGTGGTGTTTAGTTGGTGTTAGTGGTGGTGGTGGTGGTGGTGGTGTTTAGTTGTGTGTTCATGTGTTTCAGATTCCGTTCCACGAGGTGGAGGCGCTGAGGAGTCGGGTGGAGCTGGTGGAGTATCTCCACAATAAGATCTTCCCCCACAGCTACCGGCTCAGCTGGTGACGCCGCCGCCACCGTCTGCTAAATTATTATTATTGTCCGCACTTCAATGTACAATAAAGTTTATTTTGTATAAACTTCCAGGAGCCTGAAAATATAATTTATTGGGTAACAGTAGAAAGTTCATCGAAGACATTCCCCCCCCTTAGCGTCACCGTGGAAACACATTAGCGTATAGAAGACGCATTAGTACATGATAACATAGCGCACGCTAGCTCAGCGTTAGCATTAAGGCTGTGAGCTAGCGGCTAACAGGAGTGCTAAATACAAGGCTAGTCCCGCGCCGCCGGGCCGTCCTATGTGGCCGGGATCTGGGGGAGGCCGAACTCATCCACCAGCACACCGTCCTGAAACGAGACCAGGAACACGTCAAGTCCACGGCGCCCTGTCCACTTGTGACATCACAAACGGGTCAACGTTCCCTAGTGATGTCACAAGTGGGCATTTAAAATGGCGCTAAAACTAACAGTGAATATCGAAGAGACCCTAGAGACCGCATCGTGGGAGTGTCCACCCAGACACTGCTAGGACGGACCGTACCAACTGGTTGGGTGGACTCTCCCAGCAGTGACAGGTGGAGGACCACTGGATCCTTACCCGGCTGGTGGACTTGTCTCCAGGCAGACCTTCTGGGATGGAGGGGGCGGTGGACGCCTCGTCCAAGTAGGAGCTGTCGTCGTCGAACAGGAGCTCATCTCCCAGCGCATCGAGCTCTGTGGACCAGACCAACATCAGAACATCAGAACCACAGGAACACAGGAACACAGGAACACGTCTTGTTTAGGTGCAGACATTAAAACTGGAACCAGAACCAGAACCTCGCGAGTGGTTTTAAAAGTGTGGTTTCATCAGCTGCAGGCGGTCACAAACCAGACGGACGATGCGTTCCTGAACCGTTACAGAATCCATCCCATAGTGACATCACAAGTGGAGGTGTCCACCCGGTATGACAGACCAACCGGTAGACTGAGCCTTCATACATCTGGGTGGACTACCCCACTTGTGATGTCACTAAAGGGTAGAATTTGAAACCAGAGGTATGCCGACGGTCCGCCAGCCCGGCAGTGGACTGTACCAACCGGCGGATCCATCCATCATACATGGACCCTTAATTCCCTCCCTCTGATTGGTGGGTTGGCTCACCTGCTTCCAGGTCGTCCTCATCGATGTCTGGCGTGCCGTAGCTCCGGCTCATGGCCTCCTGCACCTCGTTGGCGTCCTCCATCATGTCCTCCAGCTGGTCTTGAAGGTCCTGTGGGGTGGGGGACACCGCTTTTACTTTGAAGGATGTTTAAAAGAAACAAGGTTTTGACTTTTAACACATTCAGGGAGATCAGAGCTTTTATTTTGGAGCAATAATCAAAAGACCAAAACCTCGATCTTGTCGATCTTGATGTTCTTATAGGCCTTCTTCATCTCCTTGGCTCCCACCTTCATGGCGTCCACCTGGAGGGACACACAAACACAAAAGTTGATAAACCACTAAGCTTAAGATTATATTGAGCATCCTAGGGAGCTAGGATGGAGAAGATCCTTCACCTAGGGAGCTAGGATGGAGGAGATCCTCCATCCTAGGGAGCTAGGATGGAGAAGATCCTTCACCTAGGGAGCTAGGATGGAGAAGATCCTTCACCTAGGGAGCTAGGATGGAGAAGATCCTCCATCCTAGGGAGCTAGGATGGAGAAGATCCTTCACCTAGGGAGCTAGGATGGAGAAGATCCTCCATCCTAGGGAGCTAGGATGGAGAAGATCCTTCACCTAGGGAGCTAGGATGGAGAAGATCCTCCATCCTAGGGAGCTAGGATGGAGAAGATCCTTCATCCTAGGGAGCTAGGATGGAGAAGATCCTTCATCCTAGGGAGATCCTCTGGCGAGTTCCTTCCCCTTCCCACTCCCCCTCAGACTGTAGCGGTGATAAAGGAGCTGAAAGACTGGACTATCTACAGGGTCTTACGGTGGTCTTGGTATCTACAGGGTCTTACGGTGGTCTCGGTATCTACAGGGTCTTACGGTGGTCTCGGTATCTACAGGGTCTTACGGCGGTCTCGGTATCTACAGGGTCTTACGGGGGTCTCGGTATCTACAGGGTCTTACGGGGGTCTCGGTATCTACAGGGTCTTACGGTGGTCTCGGTATCTACAGGGTCTTACGGCGGTCTCGGTATCTACAGGGTCTTACGGTGGTCTCGGTATCTACAGGGTCTTACGGCGGTCTCGGTATCTACAGGGTCTTACGGTGGTCTCGGTGTCTACAGGGTCTTACGGCGGTCTCGGTATCTACAGGGTCTTACGGCGGTCTCGGTATCTACAGGGTCTTACGGCGGTCTCGGTGTCTACAGGGTCTTACGGCGGTCTCGGTGTCTACAGGGTCTTACGGCGGTCTCGGTATCTACAGGGTCTTACGGCGGTCTCGGTATCTACAGGGTCTTACGGCGGTCTCGGTATCTACAGGGTCTTACGGCGGTCTCGGTATCTACAGGGTCTTACGGTGGTCTTGGTGTCTACAGGGTCTTACGGCGGTCTCGGTATCTACAGGGTCTTACGGCGGTCTCGTTATCTACAGGGTCTTACGGTGGTCTCGGTATCTACAGGGTCTTACGGTGGTCTCGGTATCTACAGGGTCTTACGGCGGTCTCGGTATCTACAGGGTCTTACGGTGGTGTTGGTATCTACAGGGTCTTACGGTGGTCTCGGTATCTACAGGGTCTTACGGTGGTCTCGGTATCTACAGGGTCTTACGGCGGTCTCCGTATCTACAGGGTCTTACGGTGGTCTCGGTATCTACAGGGTCTTACGGCGGTCTCGGTATCTACAGGGTCTTACGGCGGTCTTGGTATCTACAGGGTCTTACGGTGGTCTTGGTGTCTTTGAGGGACTGGATGGTGTAGTTCGCCTGCTCCATGTTGAACGACTGCTGCATCAGTTGGTCTCTCTGACCTTCGTACCTGGAGACCAAATCAAACATCTGGAGATCAACATCTGGAGACGCTCACGCTGACAGTATTTATGGACTGGTTACTCTTAGCAGACACTTCCTTACAAGGGAGGCGGAGAACTAGGAGAACTAGGAGAAATACGAGAACTAGGAGAACTAGGAGAAATACGAGAACTAGGAGAACTAGGAGAACTAGGAGAAATACGAGAACTAGGAGAACTAGGAGAAATACGAGAACTAGGAGAACTAGGAGAACTAGGAGAAATACGAGAAATACGAGAAATAGGAGGACTAGGAGAACTAGGAGAAATACGAGGACTAGGAGAACTAGGAGAAATAGGAGAACTAGGAGAACTAGGAGAAATAGGAGAACTAGGAGAAATAGGAGAAATAGGAGAACTAGGAGAACTAGGAGAAATACGAGAACTAGGAGAAATACGAGAACTAGGAGAAATACGAGAACTAGGAGAAATACGAGAACTAGGAGAAATACGAGAACTAGGAGAAATACGAGGAGCCCAAAAAGTTCTTTGTGACAAAGATGAACAAAAGGAGAGCAGCGCTACGAAACAAATAAGATTACATACAAATAGAGAGGATTTTAAAAGAGCCGCTATTTTAATATCACCAGGTGTGATGCTTAGGAGACATTTAAACCCCTAACCCCTTAACCCTAACTAACCCTAACCCTAACTAATCCTAACTAACCCTAACCCCTTAACCCTAACTAACCCTAACTAACCCTAACCCTAACTAATCCTAACCCCTTAACCCTAACTAACCCTAACCCCTAACCCTAACTAACCCTAACCCCTTAACCCTAACTAACCCTAACCCCTTAACCATAACCCTAACCCCTTAACCCTAACTAACCCCTTAACCCTAACCCTAACTAACCCTAACCCTAACTAAACCAAACCCCTTCAGCATCACACCTGAGGTAAAGCTGCGGCCCCTAAGGTGACTTACATCCTCTTCTGCTTCAAGACCCTCATGGCCTTCTGCTTCACCATGTTCTAGAGGAGAGACAGACAGCTGGGTTAGGACATGTTCTAGAGGAGAGACAGACAGCTGGGTTAGGACATGTTCTAGAGGAGAGACAGACAGCTGGGTTAGGACATGTTCTAGAGGAGAGACAGACAGCTGGGTTAGGACATGTTCTAGAGGAGAGACAGACAGCTGGGTTAGGACATGTTCTAGAGGAGAGACAGACAGCTGGGTTAGGACATGTTCTAGAGGAGAGACAGACAGCTGGGTTAGGACATGTTCTAGAGGAGAGACAGACAGCTGGGTTAGGACATGTTCTAGAGGAGAGACAGACAGCTGGGTTAGGACATGTTCTAGCAGAGAGGAGAGACAGACAGCTGGGTTAGGACATGTTCTAGAGGAGAGACAGACAGCTGGGTTAGGACATGTTCTAGAGGAGAGACAGACAGCTGGGTTAGGACATGTTCTAGCAGAGAGGAGACACAGACAGCTGGGTTAGGACATGTTCTAGCAGAGAGGAGAGACAGACAGCTGGGTTAGGACATGTTCTAGCAGAGAGGAGAGACAGACAGCTGGGTTAGGACATGTTCTAGCAGAGAGGAGACACAGACAGCTGGGTTAGGACATGTTCTAGCAGAGAGGAGACACAGACAGCTGGGTTAGGACATGTTCTAGCAGAGAGGAGAGACAGACAGCTGGGTTAGGACATGTTCTAGCAGAGAGGAGAGACAGACAGCTGGGTTAGGACATGTTCTAGCAGAGAGGAGAGACAGACAGCTGGGTTAGGACACATGTCCTACCTTTGAGGGCCCATCCCTCATCTTCTTCATCTGGTCCTTGTACTTCATCAGCTCAGCGTCCAGCCTGGACACCTTCTTCTCGATGGACTCTGACCGAGAGTCAACCTGTGGAGACAGAGATGTTTAGACACCAGGAGGACACTGGAGGAGGTGGAGCTTCAACTTCCTGTAGACCAACCGCTCTGGAACCTGGTCTCCAACAACCATCTAACCTCTCTCTCTCTCTCCCTCTCTCTCTCTCTCTCTCTCTCTCTCTCTCTCTCTCTCTCTCTTCTCTCTCCTCTCTCTCTCTCTCTCTCTCTCTCTCTCTCTCTCTCTCTCTCTAATAAAATGCAGTCATTTAAAAGAGAAATGTAAAATAAAAGTATAGAAGTATGAAGTTAGTACGGAGTATTAAGGGATTTACTTCAGTTTGAACTAAAAGAGGGTCGACATAAAAACTGTCTAACCCCTAACCCTGTCAACAGTCTAACCCTGTCTTCACTCTGCAACACTCACCCGCTGCTAAGATTAGACTCTATTGTTCTGAGTCACAATGAAGCTCTCTCTCTCCCTCTCTCTCCCTCTCTCCCCCTCTCCCTCTCCCTCTCTCTCTCTCTCTCTCTCTCTCTCTCTCTCTCTCTCTCTCTCTCTCTCTCTCTCTCAAAAAGGATTATAAATTCACTGAACACTAACTAAAACCTAAACCAATTAACCAATTAACCTGACAAACACAGGTACACCTACAAAACACAGATCAGAGGGCTGTGCTGAAAGGGTTAAAGTCTCCAGGTTAGTGAAAGGGTTAAAGTCTCCAGGTTAGTGAAAGGGTTAAAGTCTCCAGGTTAGTGAAAGGGTTAAAGTCTCCAGGTTAGTGAAAGGGTTAAAGTCTCCAGGTTAGTGAAAGGGTTAAAGTCTCCAGGTTAGTGAAAGGGTTAAAGTCTCCAGGTTAGTGAAAGGGTTAAAGTCTCCAGGTTAGTGAAAGGGTTAAAGTCTCCAGGTTAGTGAAAGGGTTAAAGTCTCCAGGTTAGTGAAAGGGTTAAAGTCTCCAGGTTAGTGAAAGGGTTAAAGTCTCCAGGTTAGTGGCCACATGGTTCACATAGTTTAGTAACCGGCCGGACCGGTCCAACTCAGCATCCCAGCAGGAAGACGGCTGAGTTATTATTATTGTAAAGATTTTACTTCAAACATGATGACTGCATCAACTCCTCACAGGACTAGTGAGGAGAAACTCCTCTCACAGGACTAGTGAGGAGAAACTCCTCTCACAGGACTGGTGAGGAGAAACTCCTCTCACAGGACTGGTGAGGAGAAACTCCTCTCACAGGACTGGTGAGGAGAAACTCCTCTCACAGGACTGGTGAGGAGAAACTCCTCTCACAGGACTGGTGAGGAGAAACTCCTCTCACAGGACTGGTGAGGAGAAACTCCTCTCACAGGACTGGTGAGGAGAAACTCCTCACAGGTTTCATCCTGGATAGGAGTTAGAGATGTAGTTAATCGGACACATACTACATGGATACTCTGCACACATGTAGACATGTAGACAGGTAGACATATATATGTTTACATTTCTACATGTCTACATTTCTACCTGTCTACATGTAGACATGTACATGTAGACAGGTAGACATGTAGACATAAATGTTTACATGTCTATATGTAGACATGTAAACATTTACATTTCTACATGTACATGTCTACATGTACATGTAGACATGTACATGTAGACATGTACATGTAGACAGGTAGACATATATGTTTACATTTCTACATGTCTACATGTCTACATGTCTACATGTAGACATGTAGACATGTACATGTAGACATGTACATGTCTACATGTCTACATGTCTACATGTCTACCTGTACATGTCTACATGTACATGTCTACATGTCTACATGTACATGTAGACATGTAGACATGTACATGTAGACATGTACATGTCTACATGTCTACCTGTCTACATGTCTACATTTCTACATGTCTACATGTAGAAATGTAGACATGTAGACAGGTAGACATGTAGACATGTACATGTCTACATGTACATGTCTACATGTCTACATGTCTACCTGTACATGTCTACATTTCTACATTTCTACATGTAGAAATGTAGACATGTAGACATGTACAGGTAGACATGTAGACATGTACATGTCTACATGTCTACCTGTCTACATGTCTACATTTCTACATGTCTACATGTAGAAATGTAGACATGTACAGGTAGACATGTAGACATGTAGACATGTACATGTAGACATGTAGACATGTACATGTAGACATGTACATGTCTACATGTACATGTCTACATGTCTACCTGTACATGTAGACATGTAGACATGTACATGTAGACATGTACATGTCTACATGTCTACATGTACATGTAGACATGTAGACATGTACATGTCTACATGTCTACATGTACATGTCTACATGTACATGTCTACATGTACATGTAGACATGTACATGTAGACATGTAGACATGTACATGTCTACATGTCTACATGTCTACATGTCTACATGTCTACCTGTACATGTCTACATGTCTACATTTCTACATGTAGACATGTAGAAATGTAGACATGTAGACATGTAGACAGGTAGACATGTAGACATGTACATGTCTACATGTACATGTCTACATGTCTACATGTACATGTCTACATGTCTACCTGTACATGTCTACATGTACATGTCTACCTGTACATGTCTACATGTACATGTCTACATGTCTACCTGTACATGTCTACATGTACATGTCTACATGTACATGTAGACATGTACATGTAGACATGTACAGGTAGACATGTAGACATGTAGACATGTACATGTCTACATGTCTACATGTCTACATGTCTACATGTCTACCTGTACATGTCTACATGTCTACATTTCTACATGTAGACATGTAGAAATGTAGACATGTAGACATGTAGACAGGTAGACATGTAGACATGTACATGTCTACATGTACATGTCTACATGTCTACATGTACATGTCTACATGTCTACCTGTACATGTCTACATGTACATGTCTACCTGTACATGTCTACATGTACATGTCTACATGTCTACCTGTACATGTCTACATGTACATGTCTACCTGTACATGTCTACATGTACATGTCTACATGTCTACCTGTACATGTCTACATGTACATGTCTACATGTCTACATGTACATGTAGACATGTAGACATGTACATGTAGACATGTACATGTCTACATGTCTACCTGTCTACATGTCTACATTTCTACCTGTCTACATGTACATGTCTACATGTACATGTAGACATGTACATGTAGACATGTAGACATGTAGAAATGTAGACAGGTAGACAGGTAGACAGGTAGACAGGTAGACATGTAGAAATGTAGACAGGTAGACAGGTAGACAGGTAGACATGTAGACATGTAGACAGGTAGACATGTAGACATGTACATGTAGACATGTACATGTCTACATGTCTACCTGTCTACATGTCTACATGTCTACATTTCTACATTTCTACATGTCATGTTCTCAGTCAACATGTTAATCCCATGAACCCAGAGAGGCTCCTGGTTGCTCAGTAAGTCCAGTACGTGGTGTCACCAGGACCAGGACCAGGACCAGGACCAGGACCAGGACCAGGACCAGGGAATACTCACGGTGCCGATGCAGTCCGTGAGGTTGGGTGGGGGGGCTTTGGGTTTCCCCGAGCCGAAGATCCGATTCATGACGAGCAGAGAGGGAGACCAGCAGCACGACAACTAACTACCAACTCTAACTACCAACTCTAACTACCAACTTTAAGATAACCAAGACAACAACTTTAACTCAACTAACGCTAACTCGCTGAGCGACGACAACACACCCGGAAGCGAAGTTGTGGTGACGTCACTGCAGTAGCTCGTCTAGATCGCGCATGCGTCCACGCCCTTGTTTCCGGAAATACAACATTTTGATTATTATTATCATCCATTGTTTTTCTGTTGCTGATCAATTTGAACTATTAATATATAAGAGTTAAATATAAAAATACACCACTCTCACATATTACGTTTAGTGTTTTTTATATTGGCATAATTGAAGGAACAAATGATTTAAATAAGTTAATAAGATAACATTCTGTGAATATTAATATATTGTATACAGTCTATTCATATTTATCAAAGCAGTTGTACTTCAATGACGCAAACATTAATTAAACTTATTTTAGTTTCCCACTACGGCCACACGATGGCGCTGTGGACACGAACTGCCTTCACAGTTCACCCGTCTATGGATATAGTGATTATTATTATTATATAGTCCTGATTATTATTATATAGTCCTGATTATTATTATTATATAGTCCTGATTATTATTATATAGTCTGATTATTATTATTATTATTATATAGTCCTGATTATTATTATATAGTCCTGATTATTATTATTATATAGTCCTGATTATTATTATATAGTCTGATTATTATTATTATT
>JAOPHQ010006795.1:0-14281 GCA_030340625.1 Merluccius polli
TGGCATAACTGAGGGGAGAGGGAAGGTTAAGCACAGTTTCAGCTAAACAACACACACGCTAAAGACACAAGCTAACCGATACACAGGCTTAACCGATACACAGGCTAAACAACACGCAGGCCAAACAACACATAGCTGCACTACACTACACACAAGCTAACTACACACAAGCTGAAAAACACACAAACTAAAAAACACACAAACTAAACAACACACCAGCTAACCAACACAAAAGCTAACAAGCTAGCAGTGCAACCCGGAAGGTACTGGGTTCAATGCCTAATGTCCGCAGCCTTACCTGTAGGCATCCTTGAGCAAGATGCCCTAACCTGACCCCTACCTGTTCCTCCTTAACCACATGTTTCTGGATTCATTGTACAGTGTCACTTTATTATTATATTCACCATTTATTATACTTTACTGTTTAACTAGTGATGGGCCGTTATCGGCGTTACGCGAAACTTTTATCGGCGATAATTATTTTATTATTATCGAGAACCGAAGTCCTCCCGGTAGCACCCCCCCCCCGCTCAACAATCGGGCAACTAAAGGCTCCGGTAGCACCCCCTGTTCAACAAAAAGCTCCGGTAGCACACACACCCCCCCCGCTCAATAATCACGCAGACCCACTTTTAGTCATTATTTAGGTAATATAAGTCATTATTTAGGTAGCAAATACATATTATGGACACCTTCGACATCATTCAAAGGAGCCACCTTAATCTAGATTAACCTAGATTAATTTCAAGATTACCATTAGATTAATCTAGATTAAAGATTTTAATCTATGCCCATCTCTACTATTTACTATAATTTAACAATTTTGTTATTAAGCAGATGCATTTATCCAAAGCGACTTACAGTGAATTCAGATAAGGTAACTAATGAGCTTATGCTGATCAGGGCATCTTCGGACAGGTTAGGTTGTGTGTAGACATTGGGGGATCGAAAGGAGTACCTTTTCGACTGGTAGTCGGCCCTAGCCACTACACTACCATGCTTCCGATCAAAGTCCACTACACTACCATGCTTCGGATCAAAACGGCGTCTTGCTAAATCACTTGATTCACTTACACGATCCATATTCCCGTGATGGAGAAGGCTGAGAGGCTGACAGGCAGGACGATCCAGGCAGTCATTGGGCTGGCGGGGAGCGGGCGGTGTCCAACGCATGGGGCAGTGCAAGGGGCCGGGGGCCGGGCGGGGGCGCGGCGGACGGAGAGTGGGCGAGGGGACACACACACCACACACAGACCGGGGGGTGGACGGGCATGAGAGGGGAATGGCGCACGCACACGCACACACACACACACACACACACAACACACACACACACACCGACCACTTGTGCTCCACGGAGCCCTGCAACCACCACCAGCAATCTAGAGAAAGAGAGGAGGAGAGAGAGAGAGAGACAGAGAGAGAATGGCGATACAGTGATGAGTACCCTCATCAGACATTTCAAAACTTGAAAGGTGGCATGTCAACAGACATACGAACGCAGCCCTGGGGGGGGGGGAGGAGAGAGAGAGACAGAGAGAGAGAGAGACAGAGAGAGTACAGTGCTATCAAAGGGATTACTGAACACAGAATCAATTCTTCTCAAAGGAAAATCCAAACGGCAGACAGCAGTCCTTGTTCGCCGTAAAGGTCACACACACAAATAAAGCAATCCGATACCAGTGTGTCACATGACCAGAGGTGGCCTAAATAGTTAATACATCCATTGATGCAATCAAATGTTTGTCGTGGTTCTGACTTTACCTCTATGAATAGACCGGGCGACTTGGTGTTGGTGTATTTGCACAGTTGCCCTAATCAAGGCTACAACTATGCACACATCACAACAAACTCTTTACAGTCGACAGCTTCTCCAGTCCTATTGTGCCGAAGGCCATATCCTGATGTTTCCCTTCCCTGCTCTTTAACGCTTACTTAAAGGTTAAAGGGTGTGGTACATCTCAAAAATGTAACCCAATTAACAAAGGGGTATGATCAGGGTACGACGCATAGATAACACGTTGCAGAGCAAGTCCTACAGCACATAAACCCCCCAGACTACAGACCTTTAGATTAGTCTAGTAGTGATTGCAGATCAATTGTCAATCACAAATCATGTGATAAGTGATTGACTGGAAGGGGATAGTCAATTATCTCACACATTGTTTTTTTTGTCAGAAGGACTGTACCTTTAATATGTATTTTGTATATTTCACATAATGTAGCTACATTTTTCTGAATATTCTTTGTAGTGTGTATTTTATTTTTTCTTATACTTCTGGCACATGTCCTGAGCTTTCTGCTGTCTGGGATGAATAAAGCACATCTTATGGTCATCGTATGGTCATATTATGGTCATCTTATCAAAACCTGACAGATGGCATGAAATGAAAACAAAAACAAATGGTGTTCAATGCAACGCAGCATTCTGCTAAGTGGCTAACCTTACACACACACACACACACACACACACACACACACACACACACCTATTATCTCTCTTTAAAATGATCTCTTTTTTTTAAAATGACAATAGGTCAATACAATAGGACAATAGGTGCAACCGTCAAGATGAAAACAAAGGAGAGAAAACCAAAGGGCATGACAGCTGTGTTCAGCCGGTTACCATGGGATGCTACCGTTAGCATGCAGCTAACCATTCACCACCATCGACTCGTCTACTTCTTTCCAATTACTCGCCCGATCTCAAATGATCAGTACTCCGATGTGATCGTTAGTACTGAGATGATTCACAGGTAGTGTCTGGATGAGCCTTAATGTTACCCAAAGATCACCTACCCCGATCTCCCTCTGCGTCCACCACCGACTCCTACAACCTTGGCTTCCCTGAGAGACTGCTCTGCCCGCTCGGCTCAGGCCCCGTCCGTTAGCCGGGACGCTACCGGCCGCCATGTTTGTAGTCTTTAGTGACCGGTGGCCATGTTTGTAGTCTTTAGTGACTTCCTGGACTACAGACAGAGACATGTCAATAATCGAGAGAGGGGTGAATGTGTTTAGCGTCGCCCACTCTTATGAGTCAATTTTTTTATTTATGTTTTTTTATTTGTGCAGTAACAAACAGGCAATGGTTTGATACAATGTCGTACAGCATATATGTTTTCGTAACTCTTGAAAAGAGATGTGTAATAGAAATGAGATGTAGCCTACCTGGTAAAATTAGATTAGATTAGATTCACCGTTATTGTCATTGAGTACAAGTACAGAGACAACGTAAAGCAGTTGGACATCTAACCCAAAAGTGCAAAAAAAAAAACAACAACAGCGCAGAGAGTATGTATATATGTATACGTGTGTACATACTAGTACATATGTATAGTGGAATATACAATAAATACGACAAATGCATTATGAACAGAGATACTGATTCACAGAATCTGGAGGGATGCTAAGCCTCGCGTTTTGCCTTCAGGGCTTTCTGCAACCTAACCCAAACCGGTAGTTGTGTTGCCTAAACCTAACCAAGTTGTGTTGCCTAAACCTAACCAAGTTGTGTTGCCTAAACCTAACCAAGTTGTGTTGCCTAAACCTAACCAAGTTGTGTTGTCCTAAACCTCAACCAAGTAGTTAGGTTAAACTTAACCCTAGTAGGCTACTAACGCCAACCTTGTTGCCTAAACCTAACCAAGTAGTTGTGTTGCCTAAACCTAACCAAGTAGTTAGGGTTCAACTTAACCCTAGTAGGCTACTAACGCCAACCTTGTTGCCTAAACCTAACCAAGTAGTTGTGTTGCCTAAACCTAACCAAGTAGTTAGGGTTCAACTTAACCCTAGTACTAACCCTGACCCTTGTTGCCTAAACCTAACCAAGTTGTTGTGTTGCCTAAACCTAACCAAACTGTGACTGAAAACTGAAAATAATAAGTCAGCTAGGTCTAAAAATAATACAGGGTTCTGGACACAAACCCAGTTTCCTGGGTGAAAGACCCGTGTTTGACACATTCAGCCACCACAACTCCTCCCCTACATGTACCTTGTCACTCTTCATACAGCACCTGACTTCCTAGCTTTCTGCCAGGAAAGAAGGCAAACGTATGCCATTGTGTGCATGCACCGCCATCTTGGCAGCGCATGCTAATCAATTTAATTATTTTTGTATTTACATATTTAACAAATATTTTTTTTACACTTCTACTTACTTAACCACCGTATGTATAGCCTAGAGCAGGGGTTCTCAAATGGGGCCGGGGACCCCCCATAGGGCAGAATTCTTTTCAAGGACCCCCCTCATAACCGCAACGCAAATGTAATCATAGGCCTCATGTCTATTTGTTCTGTTAGATGCTTTTGAACTCTTTTATGCTTCAATCATTCAGTGCTAATACCACACTAGTGTTAAATAAGCATTTTATTGCATTTTGGCATAACTTTACAATATGTAAATAGATTTTACTTTTTTTAAATTTTTTTATAAATGTGTGTATAAAAAGTTCGCCCACATACACACAAATAGTTTGTGTGTATGTGGGCCTGAGGGAGTTTGACGTACCGTAATGTAAAAGCCGAGTGTTCATTGGTTTAACGTTACGCCAACGGGAGTAATGACGACAGGCCCATTCACTTTCTCCATAGATACCGGTATGTTTATGTTGTAACAAGCTCTTCACGGACCCCCTGGCAACGCGCCGCGGACCCCCGGGGGGTCGGGGACCCCACTTTGAGAACTGCTGGCCTAGAGGTCTTTGTGACAGTATATAAAAAGTATTAAATAGGCACCTATTAATATGCTTGTGGTTACGGGGAAATAGGAAACGTTACAACATAAAAAACACATAAGTATGTGTAGTGGGTCTCTAATCTAGACCATTAGGCTTACAACTATTAGATGGGCAAGACCATGTTACATTGGTGTAACCCAGGGGTCGGCAACCCAAAATGTTGAAAGAGCCATATTGGACCAAAAAAACAAAAAACAAATATGTCTGGAGCCCGCAAAAAAATAAAAGCCTTATAGAAGCCTTATATTGAAGGCAACACATGCTGTATGTATCTATAGTAGCTATATTAGCCTACTATAGAAATGACTAAGTTAACTACAAATACATAATGAGCCTCATGATTAAATGTTTATTTTTCCTGGCAGGTGCAATCCTGTAGCAGTGGTTCTCAACCGTGGGGGCGGGGCGCGGGGGTTCAAAAAGGAGGCGCGTATTTGCGCCGGACTGTCCGGTTTTTCAGCCCTGTCCGGCGTCCGGGCGCAGCATCAAGCCGGGCGCGTATTTGTCCTCCTTTTTGAGAGCGCAATATAGTAAACACACCGCGCCCCCCCCCCCCCCCCCCCGCCGTCGTAGGTCCGCGGTGTAACTATTGCGCGCACCACCACCCCCCCCCCCCGCCGTCGCCGGAGGTGTTACAATCGCGCGCGCCCCCCCCCTCCGTCGGCGTAGGTCCGCGGTGTGTTACAAATTGCGCGCAGCCCCCCCCCCCCCCCCCCCCCCCCCCGTTGGCCGTAGGTCCGCGGTGTGTTACTATTGCGCGCCGCGCGCCCCCCCCCCCCCGTCGGTCGTAGGTCCGCGGTGTGTTACTATTGCGCGCGGCCCCCCCCCCCCCCCCCCGTCGGTCGTAGGTCCGCGGTGTGTTACTATTGCCCCGGTCCAAGAAACATTGAATCCTCTGTTCTCCTCAGTTATTTTTCTCTTTTTCCCTTTGGGATCCATGGCCCATCACACAGCCGCCGGTTTGTTTACAACAGCCACCTGCCTGGCATCCCGCCTTACTGATAGAAACGTGTGTCGCAGCCGGCTATGACGTAAATCTTCGTTGACAGAAATGTTGAAATTTAATATTTATTCTACACATTTTTACAGCATTGAAAAACGTTAATAATGTTTGTGTCATGTTTGTTTTCCTACAGAAACCATATTAAAACAAAAAATATATTTCTCTCCCCCATCTTTTTCCATTTTCAAACATTTTTGAAAAAGCTTCAGGGAGCCACTAGGGCTGCGCTAAAGAGCCGCATGCGGCTCCGGAGCCGCGGGTTGCCGACCCCTGGTGTAACCTGTGTGGTGTAACCTGATTGACAACCATCTTACACGGACAACAAGGTGTCTGATTACTTTCCTCTTTGGTCATACTGTGGCATTATCATTGTTCGCAAACATTTTTATTCAAAGTCAACATTTAAGGGCAGACCCCAGGGGAAGCCAAGCTTGTTGTTAAGGGGCACCTGGCTCCTGCGAACCGCCAATTTACATTAACAATATTTTTTGAACACCTCTTCAGCATGGGACTGCAATCCTAAAGCTCAAGGACTTTCAAACATACACAAAGCAGTTTTATACAGAGCTCTGTTCCTGAGATTTAAAGAGAAACACATTGTGTTTCTAAACACATTACACACGTTAGAAAGTAATTGCTGAAAACATGAAGACTGTATAACCATTTAATGTTGAATTGTGGAATTAGACCGTTGTTGTGATCTTTTGTCTATTTGGATGGAGTCATCCATCTTTCCTCCAACCCTGGAAGCTTACGGACGTCCGGGAGACAAAGTGACCGAGACAGTGGGTACCGTGGGCCGAGATAGTACTGTGGGCCGAGACAGTGGGTACTGTGGGCCGAGACAGCACTGTGGGCCGAGACCGTGGGTACCGTGGGCCGAGACCGTGGGTACCGTGGGCCGAGATAGTACTGTGGGCCGAGACAGTGGGTACTGTGGGCCGAGACAGTACTGTGGGCAGAGACAGTGGGTACCGTGGGCCGAGACAGCACTGTGGGCGAGACAGTGGGTACCGTGGGCCGAGACAGTACTGTGGGCCGAGACAGTGGGTACCGTGGGCCGAGACCGCGGGTACCGTGGGCCGAGACAGCGGGTACCGTGGGCCGAGACCGCGGGTACCGTGGGCCGAGACAGCGGGTACCGTGGGCCGAGACCGCGGGTACCGTGGGCCGAGACCGCGGGTACCGTGGGCCGAGACAGCGGGTACCGTGGGCCGAGACCGCGGGTACCGTGGGCCGAGACCGCGGGTACCGTGGGCCGAGTCCGCGGGTACCGTGGGCCGAGACAGTGGGTACCGTGGGCCGAGACCGTGGGTACCGTGGGCCGAGACAGCGGGTACCGTGGGCCGAGTCCGTGGGTACCGTGGGCCGAGACAGTGGGTACCGTGGGCCGAGACAATGGGTACTATGTGAGATCACAATGCTTCTGATTTATCCAGGTTGTTGGCACATATTTATACAGTACCATAAACAAGTTGTATGCGGCCCCTCAAGGCCCTGTCCAGGATCAGTGTTCAGCACCCCCAAGACGACTAGTGTCTGAGTACTTGAAGAAGTAGTTTCACGATGTTGAATCCTAATTTCATATAAAGTCTGCTTTATAGACTTTTTTAATCATTCAAATTTGGCTTGGGTGGTTAATAACACATTGTTATATAGTGTGACAAACTCTGAACACATATTTACTTTTGGTGTACACGGACTTTAACAGCTGCAGATCAGTGGTCGGTTGGTTGGTGGTCGGTTCACTTCAGACAACCGACCACTGTGGGCCGAGACAGCGGGTACCGTGGGCCGAGACAGCGGGTACCGTGGGCCGAGACAGCGGGTACCGTGGGCCGAGACAGTGGGTACCGTGGGCCGAGACAGCGGGTACCGTGGGCCGAGACAGTACTGTGGGCCGAGACAGTGGGTACTGTGGGCCGAGACAGTACTGTGGGCAGAGACAGTGGGTACCGTCGGCCGAGAGAGTACTGTGGGCCGAGACAGTACTGTGGGCCGAGACAGTGGGTACCGTGGGCCGAGACCGTGGGTACCGTGGGCCGAGACAGTGGGTACCGTGGGCCGAGACAGTGGGTACCGTGGGCCGAGACAGTGGGTACCGTGGGCCGAGACAGTGGCCGTGGGCCGAGACAGTGGGTACCGTGGGCCGAGACCGTGGGTACCGTGGGCCGAGACAGTGGGTACCGTGGGCCGAGACAATGGGTACTGTGTGAGATCACAATGCTTCTGATTTATCCAGGTTGTTGGCACATATTTATACAGTACCATAAACAAGTTGTATGCGGCCCCTCAAGGCCCTGTCCAGGATCAGTGTTCAGCACCCCCAAGACGACTAGTGTCTGAGTACTTGAAGAAGTAGTTTCACGATGTTGAATCCTAATTTTATATAAAGTCTGCTTTATAGACTTTTTTAATCATTCAAATTTGGCTTGGGTGGTTAATAACACATTGTTATATAGTGTGACAAACTCTGAACACATATTTACTTTTGGTGTACACGGACCTGCAGATCAGTGGTCGGTTCTCTGAAGAAAAAAAAGTCTCTCATAACTTATACTCTATTTCTGGACGGAAAGAAAGAGGCGGACTAACTGGTTTCCAGCACACCTTTTAGTGGCATTTAAAAAGTCTGCTCAATACGTCTCCAGTCGTCCCACGTCGTGTTTTTCCCACCAACAAGGTAAGGCTTATAACTTTATAATTAAACACCAAATGGAGGTGAACTTTTTTCACCCCCGTATTGCAGGCTATTATCTTGTTTTTTCTTTTTTTTTGTGACGATGATCAGGTATGATGATTCATAAGACTTTCTTTCCATCAGATGTAGGCGAAAGGCATGCATATAAAAATATATTAACTATTACATTATAATGGCAAACTGCGTTATTGTCCGGGCTCTGCAGCGGGTCGTGCCGGGCGCACCATGCGGGACCTGCCGGGTCGCTTGGTCTGGGTCGCCGTGTTGGTGACCGGGACTTTGACCCTGAACTGTAGCAGGGATGGCGAGGACCAGGCACAGTCCTATCCCACCTACAGACCCCCCCTGGTCCAGACGGTCCAGACCAGGTCTGAGGTCGGCCTCCGACCGCTATACTACTTCGCCCGCTCGTTTCTCCGAGCGGTGCAGCCCTATGCCTTCCCGGGGGGTAAGGATTTACATGGAAACAGTGTAATTCATGTAATTAAGTGGTCGAGGACGTCAATATAATCACATTTTCTTTAAAGAATACAACACCCGTGGTTGGATGGACCACCCCCAACCCTCAAATTGAAGTGTGTTAGGAATGGTTTTGTTTGTATTTGATTTGATTTGACAGTCATAGGAAACAATTGAAATGTCTTTATTTTTTAAAACGTTTAGATTTAAAGGTCCAGTGTGTAGAATTTCGTGGCATCTAGTGGAACGGACTTGGCAGCAAAGTATGTTTTCATTAGTGTATAATGACCTGAAAATAATACTCAGTGTGTTTTCGTTACCTTGGAACAGTGGTTCTCAAATGGGGGTACGCGTACCCCTGGGGTACTTGAAGGCACTCCAGGGGGTACGTGAGATTTATTTCGCACAGGCCAGTCCAGGCCACCGTAGCTTCTCCTACTTCGTTGGAAAGGGAGAGGGGGGGGGGGGGGGGGGGGGGGGGAGGGATGTTGTGATCTGCGACCTCACCGATAGATGCCACTACATTTTACACACTGCACCTTTACATTTTTTGGGGAGCGTAAATAATATATCTTTCTTCTGTTATTGAATATTATGAGGGAAAATAGCTTTTAACTTTGTTGAGAGAACAATAATAGCATTGTTGTGTATGCTGTTCTATATTCCAGACCTGCTAGATAGAGTGCTGAAGAATGGTACAGAAGACCAAGAAATTGCTGAGGTATGGGCAACTGTCATTTATAGGCCTAATTTTTAATTGTGTTATTCATACAAATAGGCCTACCATTGGACATTTTGTTACACTAATAATATAATATCATTCACTTTACTATTATGGTGTGCGTGGCAGGAGGCAAATGCTACAATATTATTTACACAAGGCTGTCGATATAGCAGCTATACCCCCAGTCCTATTCATTCAATAAATAACAAAGTAAACATTTTTTATTAGAGAAAATGGAGTGGTCCATATAATGTCATGTTATTAGTTATTTATCTGTATATTTGTACAATTTCCTTTCATTCTCCAGATGTTTTTATTTTATTTTGAAATGTGGTTTCTTTTTTTCCCGGTGTGGATTCAAAGTAAATTAGTGTTGTGGAAAAAAGAGGCAAAGGTGGAAAGGAGGTTTCAACTGTAAGGTTGTTTAATTGAAGCACACAGTGAAAGGTTACATACGTATATGTGTGTGAGTGTGTATACATGTGTATGTGTTGTGTGTGTGTGTGTTGTGTCTATGTGTTGTGTATGTGTGTATGTCTATGTGTGTGTGTGTGTTCTGTATGTGTGTGTGTGTGTGTGTGTGTGTTTGTGTTCTGTGTGTTTGTGTGTTCTGTATGTGTTTTTTGTATGTGTGTGTGCCGTATGTGTGTGTGTTCTGTATGTATCCTCAGCTGGTACACTATGAGGCAGGCTACCTGGTGTGTTTGTTCCTTGCCTTGCTCTACCTGCTCCTCATGCCCCTCACCGGAGCCTTCCTGCTGTGGATGCATCGTCACCGGCAGAGCTGGCTGCTGGACGACCACACCTCGCCCTCGCGGTACCGCAAAGACATCGCCGTGTCAGGGTGCCTGGTCCTCACCACACTGCTACTATTGTAAGGTGTTCCCTTTCCTCAAAGACCTTGGTCCGAAATCTCTCCCTCACTTCTCTGTTCAATGAAGCCATGTATTTGAGACGTAAACTAGGGTTTAAAAGGATTTTTTTTTTAAAGGCAGATGTTTTTACGACATTGCTTTTTAAGATTTTACGACAAAAAACATCTGAAATTGCATGTAGATATGTTTTGCCATATTGCCATATCAAATCCGTATCATATCTCTCTCTCTCTCTCTTAGCCCGAGTTGCCCCAGTGGCCTCGACATGATGATGATGATAATGTCTTTGTGTGTCCTGTTTCCTGTGTGCTGTAGCATAGGAGTGATCCTTGCCTTCGCAGCCAACAGCAGAGCCCGGGCCAACATGGGCCCCAGTCTGCAGCAGCTAGACTCCAACGTGGGCATCATCAAGAACAATCTAGCCTCCATTCCTCAGGTCTCCTTCATATTTACATTTACATTTAGGGCATTTAGCAGCTTGGAAATTGTAGTAAGACAGTGTTTTGTGTTGCCTGAGCTTGCTGTCTTATAAGATATACTGTATATATATATATATATATATATATATATATATATATATATATATATATAGGGTGACATTGGAGTGGAAAGGGCGGCAAAATGTGGGCCAACCACATGCCAACTATTAAAAAAATCCTGTGTCAATCATATGCTACACCTGCAGCCGCCTCTCTTCCCCACCTCCCTCCCCCAGCTCTCACAAGCTATCACTAAGTATTAGGAATAAAGACTTTATTTGCTCTCTAGTTGCTGAATCTGCTGATAATTATGTGCTTGCACACATTTCATGTGCATGTTTTACGCACATGAGAAAGTGGTGTATAGGAGAGATTTGCACTGGTATTTAGTTTGACGAGCTAAACTGTACTATTTGGAAAATAGCTGTGCTGTCATGACTCTGCTGTAAAGAATTTGGAAACAGGTATATGCATATATATATATATATATATATATATATATATATATATATATATATATACTGTATATATATATATATATATATATATATATATATATATGTATAGATACAGATGTGTGGCAGGGGCCACACACATACATGGCCCACAGGCCACATGAGTGGCTTTTCTGGGCTCCTCCGACACTGGACACAGGTAGTTGTTGAATAAATCAATTTATTGCAGATGGCAAGATGCTACAAGCCAAGCAAATGTTACATGACATGATTACATGATTATCTTCGACCGAAACACAGCCGTGCTGATATTAGCACTCCCTCTCGTGTGATCTTGTGCGATTGCTTAATTGTTCCTTTCGTTACAGAAAATGGAATCCGTGTTGGAGCAGTTCTCCATTCCCGAAGCAGAAATCTCTCGGAGTATCCACGGTAATTATGGACTAGCGTGTTTGATGTGGTCGCAGCATCAGTCCATGTTGTAGTGTGGGTCACATCCTAAGAGGAGTGTTTTTTTTCCGTTTTTTTCCCCACTCTTTAGAAATGAACGACACGGTGGGCGGAACGACAGTCGCACAATTCCGAAGTGCATTCCAGAATGCTCTTGCCAATTTGTCCACTGTTGTTAAAGGTGAGGAGGAGGTGGCTGATCCTGGGTAAATGTTCAGGCATTGTTGTGTTTGAGGTCACTGCAGACTACTGAGTGATGTGCTCTGTTGAAAACAATGCGTGGCGTCTGTTTTCGCCGTGGCGGAATGCTGGTGTTCCATCAGGGTGCGTTGCTTTAGCGCTGCATACTTGAGGCTGGCCCAGGGGTGAAACAAAAGAAACCAAGTCCAATGTGAGACAATTGAGACATTGGCATTGGTTAATATCCAAATAAAGTAACAGCAATAACACGCGATTCCTTCTCCTAATTGTAGCTCTGTGAATCGTAGAGCGAGATCAATATGTTTTAATTGTCTTCTTAATCTCCACTCTTAACCCTTTAAATAATATAACATTTCTAATATAACATTTATCTTCGGAACAAAACACTATATGTAAACAATTGTTTTGTCTTCAGATTCAGATCACTTTATTGCCCATACAATCAGACATATAGGAATAAGTCATGGTAGAGTGCATAGTACACCAAACAGAAACTAAACATGTGGACAATAAAGAGTGAGAGCGCAAACCAGATGCTTAATAGTGTCTTTCATACCCCCCCCCCCCCCCCCCAATAGACGCTTCTTTAACATATAAGACCCTGCAGTCCATGGAGGAGCAGCGGGATTCTCTACAGAAGAGACAGAAGGAACTGGAGAATGGTCTGAAAGAGCTCAACACGAGTCTTCAGCGCCTGGAAACTCACTGTCCCGAATGTGCTACCACCGACCTGACGATCAACGCAGATTACAATGAGGTATGTGAGCTCTGCAACAAGATGAGACACATGTGAAACATGACCTAACCATAACCACAACTTGGGGACAGAAGGTTTCTGAAGGAAACAATAATTATTATTATAATGGCTTCCTTGTTTGTAGTAACTAGATTAAACTGACACTTGTGTGAATTTGGATCTGTGTTGTGTTTGTGTTTCCATTGTTGCAGATACCCAGTGTGAAGACGATGCTGGATTCAATACCGGAGAAGGGAAACTTCGGATTTCTTGTGGAAGAAGTGAGGGACATTAAGATACTGCATACGTTACTGGAACCGCTCATGTGATTCCATGCGTAAAGTTAACCTAGGCATTTCCTTTTGTTATCGTGTTAGTAAAAAAAACCTATATTTTTATAGCTAAACCAACAGGTTTGCTGAGGATAGAATTAGTCTTCAGATCAAAATATGTTCCCAGTGATGAAAGTACATATACGTTTGATACTTTTCCGTATTAAAGGTGCTGTAGGTACGATTTGATGTTAACAGCCGAGCCGATGTTACATGCTGTCAGCCATCAGTGGCTCTCCCTGAGTGTGTGTGGTGATAGCTGGTTTATCCTGGGTGCCATGATTGCTCTCTCTGCACCACAGGTGTGCAGCCCCACCCAGCCAGAGTCCAATCAGTCTGACTCAGGCCAGGTGAGGCTGTAAACCAGCTATCAACAACACACACTCCATCAGAGTGTGTGTTGTTGAGAAGAGAGGAGAGGCCCTGGGGGGTATACTACGAAGCTCGCTGAACATATCCAGGTTTTCTTGGGAAAACCTCGATTGCTAAAGACGAAACTCGCGATCAGAGTTAAGCGGTTCCACGAAGCTCACTTAAAGGTAAATTTGTCAAGCCAGGTTTTCCGCTTTAGGTTCAATGCGCGTTCACATAAAAAGGGCGTAACCCGACGTCAATACGTCATTCACCTTGACGCAATGGATCCGACGGAGCGAACACGGGCTGTGTATGTCACTTAGGAGGAGCAAGTAGTGATTACGAACTCATACGAGGAGTTCAAAAAGCAAATAACGGCAAGGGGCGATACAGTTGCCCATGCTGGCAACAAACAGCAGATTCTGTGAATGTGTAAGAATTGTTCGCCATTAATCCCAATACTCTATTGGGATTATGGCGAACAATTCTTACGCATATGATTGCAAAATGCAAAAGCAACCTCCAACTTGCTTTTTTGTGTAATTTAGGGAATTCCTTTCAAATACATCTTATAGGCCTATGTAAGAAACGTATTGCATGTGCTGGATGGTAGCGACGGCGGTGTGGTGGATTAGGATGTGAGCTGAACGCAGCGACCGGGGTTCATATGTTGCCTGTCCATCATCATCATGCCTTTTACCCTCATCTAGATTACCAAACTGGATAATTCCATAACATTAATGAATAAATATTCCATATGACATAAGAAATATACT
>JAOPHQ010006796.1:0-11094 GCA_030340625.1 Merluccius polli
TGTTGGAGCGCACATTCGTTTCTATTTACCGGCGGGGGGAAAATGAAAGTTTAACGGGCAATATTGTTGTGGCGAGGAGACAGATGGGGACGGCGTTTAAAAATAGGACCGGTGGGAGGGGCCAACCGAGATTACTTCATCAGGATACGTCGGCGTCACTGAGAGCGGGATTGCCTCATTAATAACGTTATATTATTCATAAAACTCTTTTCAGCTGATAAACATAATTATTTATTGATAGTTTGCCGTGAAATTAATCAAATATCTGGACCCAAAATGGTGCCGTGAAAATCGGTTGCGGTCAAAACGAACGACTTTGACAACTGAGACAGTGACAAACACAAAACAACGATATCGTTGCATATCTTGACAAACAATTAGCCCATGATGAATTTGGTAACCGTGGCGACGAGTCAGCAGTGTGTGTGTGTGTGTGCATCGTTAGGAATCCCATTAGGGGACATTACAAGGCCCGTTAAGGGGCCCCGCATTTAGGGGCCAACGCCATCAGTCATTTTACAAGGTGGCGTTGTGTGGTCCCGCCGCGGGTTCCTCCACTTTAAACCTGAGGTGGTCCACAGGAGGTTCTAGTAGATGATTGGTCCGGAAATCACCTGGACAAAGAGTTAACAAGCTATACGCATTACCTCCCTCTCTCCCCCCCTCTCCCTCTCTCTCTGTTTCTCCACCTCTCTGTGAGTCTCTCTCTCTCTCTCTCTCTCTCTCTCTCTCTCTCTCTCTCTCTCTCTCTCTCTCTCCCCCCCCTCCCCCTCTCTCTACAATATCTTTTATCTTTTTATCTCTCTCTACTCTCTATTCTCTCTCTTTTCTCTCTCCCCCCCCCCCCTCCCCCCTCTCTCTCTCTCTCTCCCTCCCCTCCCCCCCCCCCCTCTCCCCCCTCTCTCTACAATATCTTTTATCTTTTTATCTCTCTCTACTCTCTATTCTCTCTCTTTTCTCTCCCCCCCCCCCCCCTCCCCCCTCTCTCTCTCTCTCTCCCCTCCCCCCCCCCCCTCTCCCCCTCTCTCTACAATATCTTTTATCTTTTTATCACTCTCTACTCTCTATTCTCTCTCTCTTTTCTCTCCCTCTCCCCCCCCTCCCCCTCTCTACCCTCTCCCTCTCTCTACCCTCTCCCTCCCTCCCTCCCCTCCCTCTCTCCCTCCCTCTCCCTCCCTCTCTCTCTAATATCTTTTAGCACCAGAGCTAGCCCAACTAGCTCGCTGGATGCTATTCGAGTCGGCGGGAATGTTGTTTGCTTCCTATAATGAGAGTGAACCTCGCGGTGCCTTACGGCTTTTTGCTCTTTCCCCACTGCGCACAAACAGCAGCAATTAGACGACAAAATGTACCGAACAAAAGTCATTTATCGCAAAAAAAGATTTCTCTGGAAGACGCCCAATTACACAACCGGGGTAGGTTGTAACGCTCTGTGTCGCTTCACACGGGGCAATCACTGCGGTCCAGGGTGAGCTTCCCTGTGAAGAAATATGAAGCACCGCACGCGTGTAGAAAATGTGCTCCTGGAAGACGTTCGTCGTTTAGCGCAATCTGGGAATTTCTGGGGAGTGGGAAAACAGTCAGCCAGTAAGTGCGTACTGGAGGACTGGTTTAAGTACCGCTTATTAAGAACTCGTTTTCTGTACCGGCGGCACGACTTGTACCGCCGCCAATAATCATTATTGAAGATCGCTATCTCAGCAGGAGGATGGATGAGAGCATCCTTCACCTCCTGGATATTTGAAAAGGGCAAATGAATATCGGATGACATTATATTTCAGATTAGATATTTAAAGAGTGAGCCGTCGTTTTGGAGAGCATCTTAGTCTTCTCACCTCTTTCTGAGGAGGAAGAGTGGGAAGAACTGCTGAATCCCACTTTTAATTAAGTGATCTTATCAGGAGGTGAGAACCACCTGTAGAAGATTGGTGTCGGATGTGTTAATGTCGGATGAATTGATGTTGGATGTATTGATGTATTAATGTTGGATGTATTAATGTTGAATGTATTATGTTATGTTGGATGTGTTAATGTCGGATGTATTAATGTTGGCTGTGTTAATGTTGGATGAATTAATGTTCGATGTATTGATGTATTAATGTTGAATGTATTATGTTATGTTGGATGTGTTAATGTCGGATGTATTAATATTGGATGTATTACTATTGGATGTATTGATGTTGGATGTATTGATGTTGGATGTATTGATGTTGGATGTATTCATGTTGGATGTATTCATGTTGGATGTAGTAATGTTACATGTTGGATGTATTAATGTTGGATGTATTAATGTTGGATGTACTGATGTTGGATGTATTGATCACGAGCGGTACTGACCTCTACTTTGATGGATAAACTGCAGACTTTATTGTTGTATTATTATCCTCGTATTCACAGAGAAAAGTAATCAGCGTTATTGTAGCACTGCTAGCGCTATTCGCTAGCTGCTAGCGCTATTCGCTAGCTGTGTATTACAGCCCTGAAGATTTGGCTCAGCAATATTAATCCCCAGCAATATTAATCACACCAACACAAAGTGCCGTCAACACGTTGTAAATACAATTTTAATGAGGGCCTGAGGACCTCAGATCTCCGGATCAGAAAGCACGGCTACCGCATCTCGCCGCGTTGACATGCAGAGGAGCGGCGGGCGCGCGGCGGCGGCGGCGAACCCGCAGACGGTTTCTCCCCACACTGACATCCATCAGACACGCGCTGCCCACACGCCGCCGCAGCCGGGCGCCATGTGAACACGATGTCCTCGGTCCATGAAGTCGGGTGTAGGAACCCAGGGAGGTTTGTTTCACTGCAGACTGGCAGATTTCTGACCTGATTACAGCGGGACAAACTGCCAATGAAACACGCCTCCCCCCTCCTCCCCCCCCTCCTCCCCCCTCCTCTTCATTAAAACCCTGGCAACACGCCTCCCCTCCCCTTCCTGCAGAAATAATGGCAATCCTCAGTGGGAGCGCGTGCGGCGGTGTGCACGTGAGGTGTGCACGTGAGGTGTGCACTTGAGGCATGCATGTGGAGCGTGCACGTGAGGCGTGCACGTGGAGGTGTGCACGTGAGGCGTGCACGTGGAGGTGTGCACGTGAGGCGTGCACGTGGAGGCGTGCACGTGAGGCGTTCACGTGAGGCGTTCACGTGGAGGTGTGCACATGAGGCATGTGTGAGTGTCTCTCGCGATCAAATGTGCAAATAAATTGTGGCATGTCTATTAAAAGTGTGTTTTATGTATTTTTAAGATCTACTTTTTTTTTTAATACCATTTTCTTTTACAGAAATATGTGTTATATGTTTCTTTTAATGAACTCACTTCTATTTTCGATTATTGTAAAAAAATAATATTTTATTTTACAGGCAAACAAAACATGTTTTGGCAGACTTATGAACACGACAACACCATTTCTCATTTCAGTTTTATATTTATTGGGTTCAGAGGAGAGCTGGATTCTGGCAAAGTAGGATTTATCAAAGAGAAAAACAGACAGACAGATGGAGAAAGACAGACAGACGGACAGATATACAGACAGACAGATATACAGACAGACAGACAGACAGAGATATACAGACAGACAGACAGACAGAGATATACAGACAGACAGACAGAGATATACAGACAGACAGAGATATACAGACAGACAGACAGAGATATACAGACAGACAGACAGAGATATACAGACAGACAGACAGAGATATACAGACAGACAGACAGACAGAGATATACAGACCGACAGACGGAGATATACAGACAGACAGACGGAGATATACAGACAGACAGACAGACAGATAGATAGACAGACCCTCTAATGGACCCCCAGTCAGGGGCCCATTAGAGACCCGGGACAGGAGCCGTCTTGGGGGACCACACTGTCCCACCCGGGACCCCCCAGAGTGTAAACAGAACCGGTCCTGGGGAGACGGACGGGGACGGCGGTGCTGGTAATGCTCCGCTATCTCGGCTATCTCTGTGCCGGTCTGACTTCTGTTCAAACACCTCCTCCCTCCCTGGAGCCTGCAGATAAAAACCCATCACTGGCTGAGCTGCTGCTGCTGGAGGAGGAGGAGGAGGAGGAGGAGGAGGAGGAGGAGGAGGAGGAGGAGGAGGAGGAGGAGGAGGAGGAGGAGGTGCAGGAAGACAGTGTGATGTTTGGTGTTCGCCTGTCTTCCACTAACTGCGTCTGGAAGGCTTAACGGGGGACGGGGGGGACGGGGGGGGGTTCGTCCTCTGGGACGGGGTTTCATCTCGGAGTACATCACCGAGACGCCGCCGCCGCCCGCCGCCGCCGCCGCGTCTGTAACCGCGGCGGCCGCTATGTCTAGCATGGCTCAATTGATTTTGACAATAAAGGGCTCACATACCGCTCTCACTTTCATTCATTTAGGGCGATAATGAATGTGTCTAATTAGGATTCCCATTACGAGGCAGCAGCAGCTGTTGTTGGCTCGGTGCTGATAATGGACTCTCCGATCGGACCCGGATAAATGTGCTTTGTTGATTAGGTTAGCATGTGCTCATGTGCTTTAACTTTGTTCCTTTACATTTGCTGTCATGCAAAGCGTTGCGTCGTAAACAAACCCCCCCCCCCCCCCACACACACACACACATAATGAGGGTTAATGGTTCGATCCAAACCGATCCACTTGTGGTCTATTGAAGACGCGCGCCTGCCGCATTAAATAATAACATATTTTCCCCGGCTAGATTGGCAGTCGGCTATTAACATTAATCGCCGTAACTCGATCTCCATATTCATCGCGGGCTCCGTATTATTGTTTAAAATTGTACACAGTTGTTCGCCCCGCAAAAACACCCCCGTGAGTCATATCTGCTCGACGAGCGTCTGATGGCTCATTTATACGCAAAGAAATGTCTTTTTAAAAGAAGCGGTTAATAACTGAACAGCGTTTGTACGGCGGCTTGTGAGCAGAGTCGTGTGTTTGTGTTTGTTACGCAGCACAGCTTTCGTTTTCGTCGTCTCTGTACTCTGAGCAATGACAATAAAGTTTAATGGGCAACACTTTACAATAAGGTACGCAAAAACGTGTGTAGTTACTGAGGAACGAATGAGTAACGAATGATGAACGACCAGGGCCCTAACTGGGGCCCTAAGTGGGGCCCTAACTGGGGCCTAACTGGAACCCTAACTGGGGCCCTAAGTGACAGTTACTCAGTAACTACTGAGGAGTTACTGCTAAACAGACTAGGGGACTACTGTATTAATTAGTTACAGCAGTTAAGTAGTTACTGAGTAACTGTCACTTAGGGCCCCAGTTAGGGCCCCAGTTAGGGCCCTGGTTGTTCATCATTCGTTACTCAGTAACGAATACAGTAGTCCCCTAGTCTGTTTACCAGTAACTCCTCAGTAGTTACTGAGTAACTGTCACTTAGGGCCCAGTTAGGGCCCCAGTTAGGGCCCCAGTTAGGGCCCCACTTAGGGCCCCAGTTAGGACCCCAGTTAGGGCCCCAGTTAGGGCCCCAGTTAGGGCCCAGTTAGGGCCCTGGTCGTTCATCATTCGTTACTCAGTAACGAATACAGTAGTCCCCTAGTCTGTTTACCAGTAACTCCTCAGTAGTTACTGAGTAACTGTCAGTTAGGGCCCCAGTTAGGGCCCACTTAGGGCCCCAGTTAGGGCCCCAGTTAGGGGCCCTGGTCGTTCATCATTCGTTACTCATTCGTTCCTCAGTAACTACCCACGTTTTTGCGTACCTTATTGTAAAGTGTTACCATTTAATGGACTGAGGGTGTGAAAGGTGACCGCAGGTGAACACAGCGTAACGACACACTCACACTTAACTTCACTTTCTATGAGATAAACGGACACCAAAGTACCGCAGAAAGTCTCACCGCAGAACTTTGCAATATTAATTCCCCCGCAGTACGAGAGCGGGGGGGTTAATATTGAACCCCAGTAGCGGTCATTTTAATATCGTTAGTTAGTCGGAGCGGTTTTATTTATGTGACATTTGGCTCTGTCTTTGAGTTCATAAAGTGGAGGGAAGTGGAGGAGCGGTTGAGCGTGAATAGCGATGAGTGGAAGCGGCCGCACACTGCGCTGACCTTTCCTAATGGAGTGGTTGGAAACCTTTAAATGAGGCGACACCTGAAACGGAAACTCCACACACACACACACACACAGGTGTGGGTGGTGGGGTGAATGTGAATTACCTTATGTGTGGATGAAGATGGAGAGAGAGCGAGAGAGCGAGAGAGCGAGAGAGCGAGAGAGAGAGAGATGGTGAGAGAGAGATAGTGAGATGGTGAGGGTGAGATGGTGAGAGAGGGATGGTGAGATGGTGAGAGAGAGATGGTGAGATGGTGAGAGAGGGATGGTGAGATGGTGAGAGAGATGGTGAGAGAGGGATGGTGAGATAGGGATGGTGAGATAGGGATGGTGAGATGGTGAGGGTGAGATGGTGAGGGTGAGATGGTGAGAGAGGGATGGTGAGATGGTGAGCGAGGGATGGTGAGATGGTGAGAGAGGGATGGTGAGATGGTGAGAGAGAGATGGTGAGATGGTGAGGGTGAGATGGTGAGAGAGGGATGGTGAGATGGTGAGAGAGGGATGGTGAGAGAGGGATGGTGAGATGGTGAGAGAGGGATGGTGAGATGGTGAGAGAGATTGTGAGATGGTGAGAGAGATGGTGAGATGATGAGAGAGAGATGGTGAGATGGTGAGAGAGGGATGGTGAGATGGTGAGAGAGAGATGGTGAGATGGTGAGAGAGGGATGGTGAGATGGTGAGAGAGATGGTGAGAGAGGGATGGTGAGATAGGGATGGTGAGATAGGGATGGTGAGATGGTGAGGGTGAGATGGTGAGGGTGAGATGGTGAGAGAGGGATGGTGAGATGGTGAGCGAGGGATGGTGAGATGGTGAGAGAGGGATGGTGAGATGGTGAGAGAGAGATGGTGAGATGGTGAGGGTGAGATGGTGAGAGAGGGATGGTGAGATGGTGAGAGAGGGATGGTGAGAGAGGGATGGTGAGATGGTGAGAGAGGGATGGTGAGATGGTGAGAGAGGGATGGTGAGATGGTGAGAGAGATTGTGAGATGGTGAGAGAGATGGTGAGATGATGAGAGAGAGATGGTGAGATGGTGAGAGAGGGATGGTGAGATGGTGAGAGAGAGATGGTGAGATGGTGAGAGAGGGATGGTGAGATGGTGAGAGAGATTGTGAGATGGTGAGAGAGATGGTGAGATGATGAGAGAGAGATGGTGAGAGGGATGGTGAGATGGTGAGAGATGGTGAGATGGTGAGAGAGATGGTGAGAGAGGGATGGTGAGATGGTGAGAGAGGGATGGTGAGATGGTGAGGGTGAGATGGTGAGATGGTGAGACGGTGAGATCACACAGGAAAACCTTGAGAAACGACGTACTGTTTTTAAAGTGATATTAGCGTCACAAAGAAACCTGTGGCGGCGGTGAGGAGACACCTAATGCTCATAAACTTTAAAGTCTCCATTTAGAGATCTCTATTGAGAGGTTTAGTGCATCTCCGCGAGGTTTAAAGCCTTCACACAGATTATCAAGGGCATGGAGAATTCACTTAAGAGCTGCTGAAGTACGTTTGCATTATAGTGAAGAGACAACCAAAGTATTTACCATTCATATTCATGTGGACGTATGATATTGCGCTGTAAGTGATATGCAGACTTTATCAATGAAGAACATGCAACTGGTGCAGATAAGACATTTAAATAAAGCGATGCCAATAGGACAGTTTGCTGGTCGGTAAAACACCGTCTCTAGTTTCAGCTACTAAATATTAGTTATTATTATTATTATTCAACCAGTAAAAGTCATAATGTTTAAACTTTAGAGGATAGAGAAACAGACATTGGTGGACAGAATGGTTATCAGTGGTGACGTTAAGATGCTTTCCTTGATCACGTCCTGCTTATGCTCTGATATCATGTCTACCCATGTAGAAATAATATCACTAATTAATCATATCATTATAATAAAGGCTTCGCAACCAAATCTAATCCACAACAGCGAACACCTGGCAAAAAAAACAACGTGTGTTTATGTGGGTGGCAATTAAAACGTTGTGAATTCACTTTGTTATGAGCTGATAGTGACACAATGTGCAGAAATACCGAGAAAACAATTAATAAATACCGAGAACACATGAATAATAGGTGGTATGTTTTTTTTCCTTCATCTTCAACAGGAATTACTTATTTGACAAAATCTTTCACAGGTTAGATATAGATCAAACGTTTTATACCGAGGTGTGGATCTCAGCGGACGTATTAGTTATTTATTCAGACACCTTAATCCAAAGTGTCTTATAGTGAACTTACACACATATATATATAGATAGATAATAGATGTATATCAAAAAAGGTTGCATAACGTCTGATGTTGCGCAACACTGTAGCATGAGCACTTCTGTAACCGAGCGTGTTTTCTACTGCATGTTTTGGGGTCTTGAACGCAGCTCTGCAGGTTTCCATCCACACATAAGGGAGAAGCAGACTCTCTCCATCAGCACAGTCATCATCTTGTTTCCCTCCCGCTAATGAATGATGTCATCACCCCCCCCCACCCCCCCCCCACACACACACACACACACAGGATACGTCAAACAATAACTTCATTCCCACTGTCTATTGTGTTTTCATTTGCACCAACCAGCGCCGCGTCTGTTGCCGTGGTGACAGCTTCCAGGACTTCATATTTGGGAGTTGAGTGATGACTTCATTGGGGGGGGGGGGGGGGGGGGGGGGGGTGCGCATGACACTTTTCACCACAAATGGAGACAGTGACAGATCGTCTATGAACGTATGAATAGTGTGGGCTCAGCGCCGGCGTGTCCGGTGTAAATACTCCAGAACGGAAGCTAATGGAGGCTAATGAAGCGCGTGTTCGCCGCTGACCTCTGACCTCCGCCGCTGAAACCCTTCGCCGCTCCGTCGCACGCCTGCACTGCAGCCCATTAAAATTCGTCACCATGTCTGTGAAAACCAACAAATGCTTTCGCCATTTTATTGGGGGGTGAGGGGTGAAAAAACACGCAGAACGTGAAACAATTTGGTGAGAAAATAAACCGATAACTGTCAGTTTAGTTATCGCAAAACACAAATAATTCAAAACTATTGGAAAATATAATAATAATAATAATAATAATAATAATAATAATAATATAAATAATTACATAATTAAATAATAATAATAATATAAATAATAAAATAATAATAATAATAATATAAATAATAATATAAATAATAATAATAATAATAATAATAATAATATGATAATATAAATAATAAAATAAATAATAATAATAATAATATAAATAATAGTATAAATAATAATAATAAAATAGATAATAATAATAATAATAATAATAATATAAATAATAAAATAAATAAATAATAATAATACTAATAATAGTAGTAGCGTTGAATCAAACCAAACATTACAAATGTCCTCCTCAGCTAACTTCCACCTCAGCAAAGACAAACTTTTCTCCCGCTTTTTTGCTTTTATCGCCCTGAGCCAAAATGGCGGGTGGCGTTGAGCGGCGGTGTGGCGCGCGGGTGCGCTGCTGTGGGTGTGACCGCGGCGTTGACGCGGGATGGCAGAAGGTTTCCCGCCGACGCCTGCGGCGGCCGGCGGTACAAAAACACTGACACTGGAGCGGCGTATTATTAGCCTCCCACTGATTTCATTTACAAAGTGATTGGTTTTGTGTGATGTACGCCGTGTAGCGCGGCGACATACAGGCGGAGGCAGCGCACCCTGGGGGGTCACACACACACACACACACACACACACACACACACACACACACACACACACACACACACACAACACACAACACACACACACAACTATCCCCACCTATGGAGAGCGATCGTCACTCAGGCTCAGTCTGGAGTCCCACCATCGTAAAGGTTGTTGTGGAAAAGACTGAGGAGCGACCGGGAGGAGAGGGAAGTCTCCAGGGAAGACTGAATGATGAGGCCGGAAAATTATGTTAATTTTGTTTAAATGTGCATTTAATAAAGTGCACACGTCTATGAATTCAAAATGAGGCATTATGATTTTAAATCATATATTATGATTTAATTATGATTTGAGATGCAATATTGTTTCCATGCGCTGTTTGTCTTCAACGTTGTTCAATCTCACCAGACGACTTGTTTCCATTTCAATGCATTCAGATTTGATATATGCTATATAAATATATACTTAAAACAAACATCTGACTCACATGCACCCCCCCCCCCCACACACACACACACACACACACACACAAACACACACACACACACAAGCAAACACATTCACGACAATTTGCAAAATTAGTGCAGTTTAATAATTGAAAATGTAAGCTGTCGCTTCCCCTCTCAAATCATAAGCTCATTTATTATTATTATGTGCCTGTTTATTATTAATTTGTTGACTTATCTCTGCAGTCCTCCTCCTCCTCCTCCTCCTCCTCCTCCTCCTCCTCCTTCACCTCCTCCTCCACCTTCACCTCAAGGTCTTATCTTGACCTTTTTCCTCAAGGCCTGCCGCCGAGATGCTATCCGTTTCATGGGGGAAACGTTACACAGGGGCCGTTTAACGCTGCACTGGGATTGCCTTGATATTGTCTTCGTCTCGGGACGCTTGGCGGCGCGGCGGCGGCGGCGCGGCGCTACACTACTGGACCCCATTTTCTCCCGGGGCTTTATACTTTCCCGGGCAATTTTTCATTTTCCCTATCGGTAACTTTCCCCCTCTCGATCTGCCCTTGAAATTCCTTGTGTGTTTAATTGACTGTGCCTGGTGTACCGTTATCACGCACAAGGACTCTCTTCCCCCGGTTGAGTTTATCCGCTCTCTCCGGCGGCGGCGGCGGCGGTGAGTCCGGATATCTGTGCTCAGAATACAACCGCCATAATAACAACAGTAACACGCCATTAGCTTAGCGCTTAGCGGCCCTTTCCAGCGGACGGGGGAGGAGGTGAAGAGCGAATTGTGTTTGCTGAGCGCTTTCCCTGCGAACCGATTCATCCTGACATATTGTCCTCCGTTGTTGTTGTTGTTGTTGTTGCAGGATCCTACTGACTATGCGCTCGCGGAGGAGAGTGG
>JAOPHQ010006798.1:0-12095 GCA_030340625.1 Merluccius polli
AGTGGAAGGGAGGCGCCGCGCTCTAAAGTGTAATCAAATAAATGACACATTGAGGTCAGCGGTTCATGCTGCACTCGGATGAGATGTCTCACAGCTTGTCCTTTTGTTTTGGGTACATAGTGTGGTAGCACACATCTTGCACAGTGCCCATCTCGCAGAGGGTTGAAGTCATGGCTTGATAGGGATGTTATTGTTTTTTATTGTTGTTTTCTGCGGTGTGTGTGTGTGTGTGTGTGTACGGGAAAGAGAGAGAGAGTGAGAGATAAAATCAATAAAATCCCTATCAGATGATGCTTTTTTTTCACCAGCCCTCCTCTTCGGGGGACATTTCACTTTATTTGTATTTACATATCCTATGATGTGTTGCCTCTTTGGGGATGGGTCACATTATAATACCAACAAAGAAAGCATAGAGCACAGAGCGCAGAACAAAACAACACATTTGCGTAGAATATCTTGTATGTGTGTGTGTGTGTGTGTGTGTGTGTGTGTGTGTGCGCGAATCAGATGATCAGATGATGCTTATAAAGATGATATGAGATATTTTCTATGACATGAAGGCTTCAGCCATCAGCAAATATTGGAAACCCAGGGATCAACCCAGTCAACATTTCAAATTACAGACAGGTCAATACAGTCAATACTGCGAATCTCAAATATTGACTGCAGCACAGACCTTTACAAGGGTTAAAGCTACTTTCATCACATGTAAAAGCTACCCGAGATGACTTATTTGTGGTAAAGTATACATTTGAACTCAAATCAAATTGGTATGCCTTACTAAGCCCCAATGAAACCGTGCACATGCTGTCAGATGATACAATAGGAGCCAATTGGATTGGACAATTCTGGGATTCAGTATAGGCCTACTGGATGGAAGGATAGTATTACTCTGGCATGGAAAGTGATATGCTTATATATTTAACGAAATATTGAACTATGCTCATTCAGAGTGTCTAAAGGGCATAAAGCAACTATAACGCTATTAGCAATGCATTTTGACCTATGCAGGACAAATGCAACACCGGAAAAGATGATAGTAGATATACCGACACATGAGGAGGTAAATGAAGGTAAATTACAGTAACAGAACACAGTTGTGTGTATTGCAACCAGAGGGGGCGCCAACTAACCAAATGTGAATCTGGATAAAATATAATCTTTCATTGAAGCTATTGTACGCACGCTGTTCCTTGTCTAACATTACATTATATTCATACACTGAAACTATCATCATGCTCTGCATTTCTTATATATAAAGGCATATATATATATATATATATATATATATATATATATATATATATATATATATACATTAAAGATCTATTTTACAAGAGACACCTGCAAGAAAGGCAGCAGTACCTGAAGTTACAACATAGATAAGACACAACATAACACAGCAATATAATAGTAACGTAGTGCAATTCCCTCGTTTTATGCAGTCAATTTGACCAATTATACATATTTCTGTGTATTCTGGTCTGTTTGTGTTCTGACACTAATTCATTAACCAATTGTTTTCCCCTACTCCTCATACAGTCACTACAAAAGCAACTACCACTAACGACCAATTAAAGCAATAGAGCAATTTTGCTACCTTGTATTCTCTACTGGAGTACTATAATATTGTGATGCCTAGAACATGAGAACATTGCAATTTAACAATTAGGATTCATATCAATGCTGTGACGATAGGCTACAAATTTATATTTCCCCCCCCCCCCCCCCCCCCCTTATCCTCTGGTTCAATGGGTAGGAGTAATGAACCCAGCGTGGAATGTAACCCCCCCCCCCCACACACACACACACACACACACACACACACACACACTACAAAACACGTTGTACAGATCTTGTCAAGTTGTTTTTATCCAACAAGCATGCGCATCTCAAGGTCTTCCAAGAATGAAGAGAGAGATTAGAGAGAGAGAGAGAGAGAGAGAGAGAGAGAGAGAGAGAGACACTGATGTGCACATTGTATGCCTTCGTAGTACGGATGATGATGACCAGAGCTGACAATTAACGGTGTCCCCGTTTCAGGCCGCATGAGCAGACACTTTCACTTCCCTCCATTTTCTTTGATGAGAATCAACATGAGGCTCTCTCTTCTTTCAAGTCCCATCTTTCAAGCTGGGGTCAGTGTAGCCGGCCCTCGCACAACAAGCCTCTATATTATATAATGTGCGTTTCGAGGTGGCATGAGGGGAAAAGCTTGGCATGGTGCAACGCTAACAAGCTAGTGTTCAAAAACAAACCTAGCCCGAGTTATTGAGCAAGAAGAAAAAAGCAGCCAGTTTCATCAATCAGAGTGTGTGTTTTTGTTTCTCTGAAAGAGCTCACTCTATTTGAAAATGAAATTGAGCTGGCGAAGAAATCTTTTGGAATAGTAAACAACAACAAGTACAAAAATGTGGTATGGTTGGTTATTTGCTTGATTGGTGATATATTCTTATTATCGTTATGTCAATCGGCTATTATTGACGTTCAATAAGACCATGTTCCACTGACATTGTCTTGAGTCATTTATTTGATCTTGAATATAGTTAATAATGTAACTATTATTAGAGATGACCTTAGATCACCTAAGATGTTACTCTTTAACTAGAAACGATCATTCTCAGCAAGCCAAGACCACAAACGGGAAAACTAGAATCTGAAGTACAAACTAAGTCTGGAGGACAACTTCTTTAATCAAACATTGCTCTTAACATATCGACACGTTAATCAACTGCACTGTAAATTAAACACATGCAAATGTGAAGGAGAGTTAAGGCAATCTTTTAATTAGCAAAGTAGTGCCTCCTCTGATATGGGTGTAATGCCTGCAGCTACTGATGAAATAGGATGCAGGAAAGGAGCTAATGATGCCACTGAGTAACTATTTTAAAACCATTTATGTACAGTGGCTAATTAATAGTCAAGTTTGTGTTCAGTAGAACACCAGTCTGCCTTGTGGTCATATTTACCATTCTAAATAATGACACTTCCACATCTTTATGAAATCTGTAAGGTTGCTTGTATGTGCCACATCTCTCTCTCTCTCTCTCTCTCTCTCTCTCTCTCTCTCTCTCTCTCTCTCTCTCTCTCTTTATATATATATATATATATATCATATTTGGTCATATAGCCTGTCCATATAGTCAGTAGTTGCCAGGAAGAAGGCAGAATGTGACAGAATGAGGAAAGGTAATGATGGCAAAAAATAATGATTGTTTACTATCTTTTAAAAATGTCTTGCCAGTGGTATTGTGAGATATGTCCCACTTTATTTCCATAAGCAACCACACCTGATAAATAAATAAATAAATAAATAAATATATATATATATATATATATAGGGTTAGGATTAGGGTTAGGGTTAGGGTAGAGTTAGGGTTAGGGTATATATATAGTTTTATGGTAGGTTATCGTTTTTAATCATGAATAGTCTATAAGTAACAGTATCCGATAGTGTGTCAGTGTTTTGTTTAGAAAGATTACCTTTCTTAACAAAAAGTCAACCATTTATACAGTGATTTGAGATTTGGTGCAATGTAAGCCTATATTGCTTGTTTTTCTTTGGAGATCCATAGCAACACAGTCTTTATTGACAGGCTGACAGACTCTTCCAACTGATTATTATTAGCTTCCTGACTGTTTGCTTAGTAGAGTCAGAGGGGAGGTTACCTTAGCTCTGCTGTCACCAAGGCAAGGTTATGTATAAGGGAACTTGCTATCAACAATCTAACAAACATGCAACGAACAAAGTCATGTGTTAAGCTGATAGAGGATATTGAGATATTAGTAAATGGCATGCTTGGCTTCCTTTGAGGAATACAAAAAGGCAATAATGCGTCACACAAGCGACTCTTGAGAAAATGATTAACTTACTGAAATGTTTTGACCTTCTATTCAACTGTTGTTTCAAGTGAAAGTACTTGGAGCTGAGAGCAATGTTTGTTTATTTCGCTTTTTTTTTTTAACCAAGATGTAGGCCTTCTACAGAACTCACTTAGTTATTTTAAAAAGGCAGTGCGGCAATTACCCCAAGTTCAATCATGGTATGTAGAAAACATTTTTTTTCCAAACACACATAGTTTAACCTCCCCAATGTTTTAAAAGGGACACATTGAAGATGTAGAAAATATTAGAGTCGACAGACTAATAGTAAATTCATTCGTGAGATTGCCAGAATATATGCTGAAGTGCTTCTTGTCCGAAACGTCCGTGTGGCAATATTAAAAAGTCAAATTTGAGTGCTGACCTAGTCGTGAGTTGAGCACATTTTTAAGTGTGTTCACATTATGGAAGTGTGTTCATACTAACAATAAAGGTTAAACAGTAATAATATTTGTATTGTAATAATAATTATTATATTATATACTCTATTTCCATGTATATGTTCTGTATTTATTGATTACTGCCCTCCCTCCACATATGTCCTCCTCTTGTTAATGTTTCCTGCCTTGCGTTTTAATTGTTTTTAGTGTGCATGTTAAAGCTGCTCTAGGTAACTTTTTAAAATATGCCAAAATCATGACCATACTCTGTCAGGTATGAGTGATTCAAGTGGTCTGTGAGAATATCTCGTGCTTGTGTCCGTCCCTGCCTCTGTAGGTGGCTAAATAGGAGATAAACTGTTTTTAAGGTGGCCTGTCCCTGGCTGGAGCTGTCCCTGGAAATGTCCCCATTTTTAAAAAATAGGATTTTTAAAATATAATAATAGATTTAGAAATGGCAAGGTTCTAGCTTACTGATGAATATTATTTTCGAGACTGTTGGTAAATAGTCTCTTCCAACTTTTTTCCTCTTTGGGGTTGATTTTGTTCTTCTTGGAATACATTTTTGAGTTACTTCAGTCGTTAATCTTTTGCTGCTGGTTTTTGTCTTAAAGTAAAGATCATTTTTCATTACAAAACCTCTTGCCTCTAAGTTTGTCTCTGTACTTGGGTCCCACTCGCACCTTCACAACAGTGTTATACAAATAAAGTTTATTATGAGACTCCCCTGAGTCACAAAACATTGATAAAACAGGACTATGTATTAAAAAAATAAATAATATACATGTTACTTGCAGGAGAACATATGTACACTGGTAGCTTAGATGTGCTAGAAAGCAAAGCGTGATTAAACCTTATCACAAAACCACAGCCTGGATGTCCTTTATCACTGAGAACCTCGGTTACAACAGTTGGCCATGCTGACTTTGTGCTTTCAAATTACTGTAAAAACTAAAATATTGAACAAATATACAAGTATCCAAAATTGAATCCTCTTATAGAGGCTACTTTTATAATTATTCAGCCATTGCCATTATAAATGGATGTGGTGGTTCCATTTATAATATCTTTAAAACATCCCACTGTCTTTATTTGCTCTGACCGAGCGTCGTATCTCGTTATGTTTCATAAAAATAACCATAACGTGTTTTGTTGTGTGCCGTATATGGACAGCTCATGTTTATGAACTCTTGTCTCGGCTTGCTTCCTAATTGTGTGTATTGGCGTGTGTCAGGGTCGGAATTGCTGATTCCCAATTTTTTACGTACGGCAAGGCTTGCATAGCCCGACATTGAGTAACGCGCCAAAACAATTATTGGGGCTTCTTATCCTAAATAAATCATCGCCTCTGCATACGTAATAACAATGCACGCGTTTCTTTTTAGACTTATTTTTTCTATCCGCTACTTATAACTACAGTGCAACGCTAACTGCCAAATGCCAAACTAGCATATCGGTACAAATAATACATTGGGTTGTTTATTTGTTAAAATGGGTGACACTTGAAGGAAAATGAGAGGGGGCCCCTCGGAGAGTGCGTGTGTACTGGGTCCAGAATCGTGTGCTTACGCCCCTGACCACATCACAGATGCAATGTATCGGGGAAAAGACAGCATGGCAGGCCTGGCATCACCAGCCTTTGATCACTCACACCCATATTCCTTCTCATTAGAGCTTATCCACATGCAGCAACTCCGGCGTTTTGTTGTAAGAGCTGCATTTCTGCCAGAATGAATGAGGCCAGACATGTTATCTCCTCTCAGGGCTCTCATAGGCCCACTCTCCGCAATATCCACCAACACAAGCGTCTCCAAGCTTGCTTAATTTGGAAGCAAGCAATGTTAGCACAGCAGAACCTGATTTCATATGTATATATATATATATATATATATATATATATATATATATATATATATATATGAAATATTATGTATAATCTGAAATAAAAAAACATAATAAATAAAATAAAACCCTACGTAGGCCACATTTTTTAGTGTGGGGGTCTATTTATTCTGCTTTGTTCAGCTGATTTAGGGCCGAGTCATGATGTAGACAGGAACAATGTGAGCAAGGGGTTAGTTAGACTTCACAGAAGTTAGTAGTAGGCTATTTGTGCTTGATAGGTGATGACCAATTGATGTGACAAGGCCAGATATCCTTCATGACAAAGTAGACACGTGGCGAACAACGTGTCTTCACGATTGCTGTTGTTATTGTGACGACTGAATACTTAGAGTGACAACCATCTTCTCCTGAATAAGCTGCATGGTGATTTATAAGAGAATCACTGCCATCCGATATTTGCATTAGTAAGTAGTAATACTAATGAATAGCCGGTAACACTTTACAGTAAGGTACGCAAAACGTGGGTAGTTACTGAGGAACGAATAACGAATGATGAATGACCAGTGCCCTAACTGGGGCCCTAACAGGGCCCTAAGTGACAGTTAGTAACTACTGAGGAGTTACTGGTAAACAGACTAGGAGACTACTGTATTCGTTACTGAGTAACGAATGATGAACAACCAGGGCCCTAACTGGGGCCCTAACTGGGGCCCTAACTGGGGCCCTAAGTGACAGTTACTCAGTAACGAATACAGTAGTCCCCTAGTCTGTTTACCAGTAATTCCTCAGTAGTTACTGAGTAACTGTCACTTAGGGCCCTGTTAGAGGCCCCGTTAGGGCCCCAGTTAGGGCCCTGGTTGTTCATCATTCGTTACTCAGTAACGAATACAGTAGTCCCCTAGTCTGTTTACCAGTAACTCCTCAGTAGTTACTGAGTAACTGTCACTTAGGGCCCCGTTAGGGCCCCAGTTAGGGCCCCAGTTAGGGCCCTGGTTGTTCATCATTCGTTACTCAGTAACGAATACAGTAGTCCCCTCTGTTTACCAGTAACTCCTCAGTAGTTACTGAGTAACTGTCACTTAGGGCCCAGTTAGGGCCCCAGTTAGGGCCCCAGTTAGGGCCCTGGTCATTCATCATTCGTTACTCAGTAACTACCCACATTTTGCGTACCTTATTGTAAAGTGTTACCAAATAGCCCACCTATTATGCATGTATATTCTTTTTTTAAATTATTATTATTATTATTAGGCTATTATTATTATTATTATTATTATTATTATTATTATTAGGCTATTCTTATTATTATTATTATTATTATTATTATTATGAAACATGAATTATCAGCAGATAATTAACACAACAATAAATTGCACGCAGCCCATAATAAACAGGCCTATGAATTAGCTATAGGCCTAGACTTCAAAAGTTTTTTATTTTACTCATTGAACCAGAGCCTATAACAACCTATATGGCCTATTACTAGCGACAGCAGGTAGCGACATCGTTTAAAGACGCTGTGAATCATCATCATCATCATCATCATCATCATCATCATCATCATCATCATCATCATCATCATCATCATCATCATCATCATCATCTTCCCACCTTTGTATTGCATCTTTGTATTGCAACTGTTGCACAGTAATTTCCCTCGCGATAAATAAAGCTTCTTGAATCATCATCATCATCATCATCATCATCATCATCATCATCATCATCATCATCATCGTCATCGACGGGTTTTTATTTTTCGTGTGTGAAGACCTGCAGGCGGTCCTGACCCAGGAGGGGTGAAGCGAGGTGGCTCTGGGTCCTCTCCCCGCGGTTTCACCTTACCGGTACTTGTTGCTCTGCCAGCCGTGGCTCCGCCTCCGCCCGCACCGTGTCCTTAATTCCCAGAGGGTGATGCCCAGCAAGCCCTTCATAATAATAATAACCACCCCCCCCCCCACGCACACACACGCGCGCGCGCGCGCACACACACACACGCACAGCTAGATATGATCCGGAGTCGCCGTGATCCGCGACCGCTACACACATTCGTCTGGCCGGACCGCGACCGGTGACATCTCCTGCTCGCCTGTGTGAGTAATAATAACCGTACATTGGCTGCGATTGTCGACGTTGTGTGTGTGTGTGTGTGTGTGTGTGTGTGTGTGTGTGTGTGTGTGTGTGTGTGTGTGTGTGTGTGTGTGTGTGTGTGTGTGTGTAGCTGTTTCGTTGAAGTGTTTCAATGAATTCACCCATAGGCTCATGACAGGAGGAAAGTCACATTTAACTGGAACAGAGGGAGGAGGAGGGTCGCGCTTCTGGTGAGTGTATTTAAGTGATATATAACATAACCAGGCTCTTCTAGGTTTGTCAAGTGCAGGCCTAAATGTTTAACAGTTTTGCATGATGTGAGACTGATAGATCCGTGTATTTATCTTAATACAACTGTCAAAATGATGATGTCGTCATATCCACCATGTTTAAAGACTGTGTTTGGTTGAAATTGTAATGGAAAGTCAGTGGTTCAAATCCCCGGTGGTGCTGTATAAACGGTTGTGCCCAGGAGCGGTCCCTCGGATAGGGTTCGGTTCGGTTCATTTCCGACCTCACGCTTGCACCATGAGCCATACGTAACTAGGCTAATCATTTCTCTCATTATTCTGGTTCCCCCCCCCCACCCCCCCGCCAGGAGGACTGTGTCCCGGTGCAACTGTCAGACAATAATGGTGGCATTTAAGGGGATCTGGACCAAGGACTTCTGGAGGGCCGTGTCGGGGGAGTTCCTGGCCACGCTGGTCTTCGTCCTGCTCAGCCTGGGATCCACCATCAACTGGGCGGCGGCGGAGCACGGCTCCGCCTCGCCGCCCCCCGCCGACCTGGTGCTCATCTCGCTGTGCTTCGGCCTGAGCATCGCCACCATGGCCCAGTGCTTCGGCCACATCAGCGGCGGCCACATCAACCCGGCGGTCACTGCCGGCATGCTGGTGACCCGGAAGATCAGCCTGGCCAAGGCCTTGTTCTACGTGCTGGCCCAGTGCCTCGGGGCGCTCGCCGGAGCGGGGGTCCTCTACCTCGTCACCCCGGCTGCGGTCAGGGGAGGCCTGGGCGTGACGACGGTAAGGAGCGGGGGGGGGGGTCGCCCGCTCGGACGCGCTTATCGGATGGACGCGCGATAGGGAGGAGGAGTCGCGCGTTGTATTCGCTCTCTCGCAGCCTCACAGTCCTTTAATGCCGTCTCTCTCTCTCTGAAGGTCAACCCCAAGATCTCCGTGGGCCACGCCCTGGTCGTGGAGCTCATCATCACCTTCCAACTGGTCTTCACCATCTTCGCCACCTGCGACACCAAACGCAACGACCTGGCCGGCTCCGCCTCCCTGGCCATAGGCTTCGCCGTTACCATCGGCCACTTGTTTGCCGTGAGTAGGCCCCTACGCCTCGCTTAACTTAGAAAAACTGCTTGTTCCCTCTCTGTGAGGGAACACTTCTAACTCTGCATAATACCTTGCGTGCTGCGCGTCTTGATTAGGCCATTGCGTGGCAACCGTCCTCTAGGGGGGGGCGGCTCGCCACGAACCCAGCGCAGAGCGCCGACCCTGGACTTCTCCCAGGAGGCTCGAGCCACACACCTGCACGCACGCACGCACACGCTCTTCTGCTGCCCGAGCTTGCGAGTCGTCCTAATGCCTTTATTGTCAACACAGCACTCTGATTTCTTTTACGTCACAGATCCCTTACACCGGAGCCAGCATGAACCCGGCTCGCTCTCTGGGGCCCGCCATGGTGACTCTGAACTTCAGCGACCACTGGGTGAGAGACACCGCCGTTGAGTGGGAGGGAGAGAGAGAGAGAGAATGAGAACATGATCATCTTACTCTGATGTGTTTACAAGACATACAGTTTTCTTGATGTATTTGCCGAGCCCATTTCATTTAGAAATGTCATTTCTGAACATCACAGAGTGTTTACAGTGTATAGCGTTACCTGGCCGGGTCACGTTTCAGGTCGGGTTTTGCGTCGGCGGTTATGACTTCTTGGAGCAGTGAGTGCTGGTTTGATTTCTATTTTTCACCTCGGTGAAGCGTAGCGTACCGGCTGGACGGGTGAAACCCGGTAAGGTCACAGCAGCAGCGGCGCCGCGTCAGATCTGTGCGGAGAGTTTTGATTTATCGTGAGGACTCTCCGAGAACCTTTGGCACCTTTTTAAAGCATTAAAGGCGCGAATGGCAAAAGAGCTAACCAAGCTTCAGCCTTGGGAAACCTCATTGAGCTTTAACTTTACCGATGCCCTTTAAACAGTATGGAATCGCTGATTTACAACGCCTTTCAATTTTCTCTTTAAGGTTGTCAAGTGCCAAGGCAATAATTCTCACAGCGTTATTGGCAGCTACAGTATGTGTGTGTGTGTGTGTGTGTATGTGTGTGTGTGCGTGTATGTGTGTGTGTGCGTGTATGTGTGTGTGTGTGTGTGTGTGTGTGTGTGTGTGTGTGTGTGTGTGTGTGTATGTGTGTGTGTGTGTATGCATGCAAGCATTCCCTTTGTGCATGTGTACGTCCATGTATTCAATGTAATTAGGGTTGTAATCCTCTTGTATAATCCCACTATACCTCACCTATATGCATCATTATATCAATCCAGTCAATTTCAGGTTCCTGTTTCTGGTGAACAGCGATAACAGCAAAATAATGAACAGCGATTCCCATTGTGAACGGAACGGCACAGCGTGTTTGCCGAGATGTCGCTGCTGTATGACGAGAACAATAGACCCGTCTCACACCAGTGCCTTTGGAGGGTTAATACCGGTATAACATTAACAGCCATAATGGGCGCGCTCCATGCAGGTATGCCGCTGCACTTGAAACGCTACCCACTGAAACGGGGGAAGTCACCTCAAACACGCTGTGTTTACCTTTCTCAGATTGAGATTTAGACACAGATTCCAGTTACAGAGGACATTATTAATCCTGCGGCGGGAAAATGACCTTGCATAACGAATGCATAGAAACCCTATGCATTCGTTATGCAAGGTCATTTTCCCGTTTTCATCGCGACGTCACATTGCAATGACCACCGCCATTTTGAGAACTAGGCAGCACTGTAATGTTAGTCATTATGTCGGTATGGTTTTCTGGTCATTGTTTAGTAACTCGTCGGAAAAGGATTTTTCATTATGGGGAGACATTGTGTTTGAAACTTGCCACAGCGTTTCTCATGCGAGACGTGGCGAAACAGTGGCAAAAGTTTTCATTCGCCTCGGTTAAGTTATATTTACGTTGATTCATGGTTTTACAGCACTACACATCTCTTGATTCCTTGATTCCTCTCCTGTCCTATCCTGCAGGTGTACTGGGTGGGGCCTGTCCTGGGCGGGATCCTGGCCGCCGGCATGTACGAGTACCTGTACTGCCCCAACCCGGAGGGGAAGCAGCAGCTGCAGCGGGCCTTCTACAAGGACCCGTCGGGGACGTACAAGGAGGTGGACGTGGCGGGCGGCGCGTACGCGGACGACGAGCCGCCCGGCTTGGCGGTGAAGCCAGGCTCTGCGGAAGAGGAGGAGGAGAAGAAGAAGCAGGGGTACGTGGACCTGCCCCGCGAGGTGCTGTCTTCGGTGTGACTATCACGCGGGTTGGAGATGGAGACCAACCTCTGAACTCTGAAGGACCCCTATGGGCCTTATTCACCGACGGTGGCCGTCTTTGATCTAAACACTAAATGCGGAATCCGTCCATCCATTCAGTTTCCCCCATTCAGTGTGTAGAACTAAAATGGCCGTAAAGCGCCTTTAAAGTAGAGCAAATGGTTCCAGTGCAAACCAGAGGATATGTATATTCATATAGCGCTATATAGCATTACCAATGTATTATGTTTTGGGTTGGAAAAAACAAAAACAAGGACAGCTTATTCTTCAATCTCACTGTTAAACGTGTAATCTATTTTGTTCTTAATCCCCATTCCTCAGGTTTAACCCCCCCCCCCCCCCCCCCCCCAAAAAAAAA
>JAOPHQ010006799.1:0-2500 GCA_030340625.1 Merluccius polli
GCGAGTCACCTGGTAGACGGTGGCACCAGGGGCAGACAGGTGTAGCAGTAGTGCTTGCGATGCCATGCGTCATGCAAGCTGCCTCTGAGAGTTGCACCACTACACGCCTTTCCAGGAACAAGGTTGTTGTTTTAATTACATTTTTTAACCATTATTTAGCCTTTTTTTTCAAATGTTTTTGTATGGCCTTTTTGGACAGGGCAGTGAAGACTGGTACCAGGTATGGGAAAGTGGGTTGAAAGAGAGAGGGGGATTGATGGGTGGATCCAACCCAGGTCTCTCACAAGGCGTATTGACTGTGTTTTAGCGCACTTAGCGGGTTAAGCCACCAAGCTAAATAAGACTTCTGACATTCGCGTTTGGGCCCCGGTCTATTTTCTAGTGCAGCTCTCCACAATTTGTGAACAGGTTATTAAGGCAGTGTGAAGTTGACTGGTGTGACAGTGGCCGGTATTTTAAGGCCTCCTTAAAAATGTGGGTCAACTTCGTGAGTGAGTGAGTGAGGGAGAGGACAGTTTGGACAATTATTGGGAGTGTGGGTAGAAACTAGTGGGCCGACTACACCAGAGTTGATAATGATTATGCTTATTATATTGTCTACTGCATTTCCAAGCCGTGCTCCCCGAGTCCCTGTGGAGAAACTGGTTTCACATTCGTGGCATTAGGAGGAACATCCTTTGTCAAAAGTCATTTTGGGCGCAGCGGCCGACGGCATCCAAATAACGAACGATGCTGTTCTTTTTGTTGATAACACGATGACTATGGCAATTAAACCATCAATTATTTTTTGACAGGCCACGGCAATACTAGACCGGTCTGACTGCGTTCCTGTGGATTGTTAGGGCAACCTGAAAGTACTTGTAGGCAGAAATCACGTGGAAAAAAACATCTTTTGACATCTAGGAACAACCTTTTTTTTTTTTTTTTTTTGATGAGTCATCATTAAAACGAACTGAAGAAGAAGACGAGAAGTTTTGGCGAATGTGGGGCTTGATGTGTCTGTGGTGATGTGAGTCAGTGTGTTGGTCTGTGACTCACCGTTCAGCCACTCTCATTAAACTTCGCTATTGTCTTCTCTTCTGATTCACCGCAGCGCAAAAGCACGCAGGCTAAACTCGGCACGGCAAAGATAAAGCCTTTCGTTTTTTTTTTAACTGCAGGAAATGTAGTCACGTTTGAATTTAACAAATCACTTTCGGTTTAAAAGTAAAGGTTTTTTGGGCGTTTTTTAAACATGTTTCACTAAACAAATGGAGGTCATCCCCGGCCCGAGGCCTAAGGCATATGTCACATCAATCTCCACAATTAGCTCATGTCACACTGTGTCACGAAAAAAAAAAAATCCTTCAAAAAACGAGTTTTGAGTATTTGGCTTGCTCACGGGCCCAAAGTGACTGCTGCAGCCCCCTGCGTTTTTTTGTGTCTCTTTCCGAAGGGTAATTGCACAGATCACCCCGGCTGCTATTTATTTATTTATTTTCCCCTGAGACGAGCCGCTCATTACGACGAGATTACGACTCTCCGCGGCGTAGTTACGTCTCCGCAGGTACCGCAACCCCCGCCCCCCCACCCCGCCGCTGTGGCGTTTTTTTTATTTTTCGTCTTCACCGCCCCCCCCCCCCCCCCCCCCCCATCCTTGTATTTGTCGCCGACAATGACAATTTCAGGGTCATTCCGGGATGCGTTGGTTTATAAAAGGGGCTTCCGGTGGGTTCTTAGCTGGGAGGAATAGCAGACTTTTCTGGTACTCGTTAGTCTCGCGGTAAATCCCTTTTGCCTCCATATTTATCTTTTTGACATTGTATTTTCCTTGTGCCAGTGGATACGTAAACAGACAACAACAACAACAAAAGGGTCCAAGCTTTACTCGTTTGGCCCGCTTGTCTCTTCGAAGTAAACAAAGGCCTTTTTTCTAACGTGCTATTCATTTAAGCGGCTTAATTTTTGCGCATTGAACATGCCAACGGGGGAAAAAAAATTCGAATCCACCAAGAAAAATATGGCTCTCTTATTTCTTTCTTTTGAAACGCAAGCTTTTTTGATTTACGTCTGGCGAAGAAAAAAAATTTGATATATCCGAAAAAAAATCATATCCATAACAATGATGATAAGAATATTCAGATGTGCAGTAAGTAAAACAATGTCCTTTCAGCGGGCAAGACGGCGAAGCGGAGCCAGAGCGCTGTGCTTATTTTTTTTTTTTCGTTGTTTAGTTGTTGCCAAGCTTGTTTATTGCATCATGACTAACCCCTGAGACACAATAAACCTAACAGACAAACAACAAACCAACAACAAACATGCTTATTTGTATATCTGCGAGCTAGTGCACCGTTCCGCGAAGTATTAAACAGCAGACGCGATAAATTTAAAACCATGGTGCATTGGTGCATGCATGCGGCATATGTCGCATGCTGCGAATCCTTAAGACGTTGCATCTGAAATATGACACGCGGCAGCTTGACCACTTGTGCAACCTCTGCATTAATTGTTTAAAAAAAGC
>JAOPHQ010006799.1:5000-7500 GCA_030340625.1 Merluccius polli
CAAGGCTTCAAAGGCTTCTATCTATATTGAAAACATCTTCTGATATGTTTCCAATGCCAATCAGATACAAACCCCCTTTTTGCTCCCCGCCCTAAAAAAAAAAACGTTTAAAAGCTGTAACGATATCCATAAGAGCTTTAACGCCTTGACGTTTGTGGGAATATGCGTGTCATAGGTTGCGAAGTAGGGTCGGCCGCTTAGGGAGCAGGGCCGGTACAGGGGAGGAAAGGATACGACCTTTGACCTAGCTGTGGAGATATATGGTGCTAAGGGTAATAGGCCCCTAGCCATGTGTGTGCGGCGGCGCGTGTTTGTGCGGGTGTGTGTGTGTGTGCGCGCGCGCGCGCTGCGCGTGTGTGTGTGTGTGTGCTCACACACTGCCCGCTTGACCAGAGGAAGCCTCTCTTTGTATAAATACAGACACATATTTAGATTTGCGGTGAGAGAGAGAGAGGGGGAGAGAGGGGTAAGATAGACATAGAGAGGGAAAGAGAGGGTGAGAGAAGGAAAATCAGAGAGAGAGAGATGCAAGAGCGAGAGACGGGAGAGAAAGTGAATAAAGAGGAAGGAGAGGGCGTTCTCGCTCTCTCTCCCTCTCCCTCCTCTCGCGTCCCCTTCTCTCCATCTTTCTCCCTCCTCCCTCCTTACAACGAGCGAGGCAGAGAAACAAAGATGGCGGGTTATGGAGGGTGGGGTGATTTTTGTGGTTGGGGCAACAAAAGGGGAAACCGAGAGGGAGAGAGGGAGAGAGGGAGAGCGTGAGGGCTTGACATTTACTGCTGGATTTACACAACGGCTAAAATACAGCCCAGCACGGCCAAGGCCGCCGGGGTCTCGCCTGCCACGATGTGATAATCATTTTTGGAAAGATGGCAGTTTTTGGCCGACCTTTTTCCCCAATTTGCGTGACAGAGAGAGAGATATGACTTTACAGCAAGAGTGTGAGAAGTGGATGAGGACAAAGTAATTTGAAACTTGGCTGCTAATTTCAAGCCAGGTGTCTTTGACAAACTCCCAACTGTTCCAACATAATGCGAGTTCATAATGCATATTACGCACATAATGTGGTTATTTCACACCGCTGTTGTGCAGCGGCACTATGAAGTGCAATATCTGTCCCTAGTAACAGGGGGAACGGAGCCATTTTCCCACTACAACGTGCACAACTCACGTGCACACTCCTAATGTCAGCAGCAACGTTTCACGGCTAGGGAGCAGCAAGCGTTGGCGTCATCAAACCTGAACATTGGAGACATTGGGGGGGGGGGGGGGGGGGGGGTGCAATGCGTACGTCACCGAAACGTACGCTTCGGTGACGTATGTTTCCCGCAATGTATAAAACGAATTAAGGGACCGTTGCAGAGCTTAGCCGAAAAACATGACACATTTCAGCAGCGTGAGAAGTTGAATTTGTGTATTTGACAATGAAGCGGCCCAAACAAAATAGAGGGAGAAAAAGAAAAGTAGAAAGGAGCGGAACGGACTCATTGAAGCTAATCACGTCTCATCAGCGCCTCGTTCGCTCGCGGTGCGTGCCAGTCCAACTCGGGGACGTCCCAAGTCCGGACAAACTTTTTGGACACAAAAAAAAACAAACCCTTTTGAGAGAGTCGAATCGGCGCGCGGAGGAAATGGGTATAATAAGTTCCAGTAACTGCGGCGAGAGAGTTGCCCATTTATTTTTTTCTCCCGGGTCTCACAGTCCCTATTTGTCTTTCTTTTTGGTTACAGGTTTCCATGGTGATGACGACGTTGGTGCCAGCACAGGCCTGACCAACCGCCCCCCCCCCCCCCCCCCCCCCCCCACACACACACACACACACTCAAACCAGAGGTGACCTGCGATGCCTTGCTCATAAGTACCTAGAACAGTGTCACCAGGCTCCTCCCTGCGGTGTGCTGCAGTGGACGGTACGTGGATTATATCAAAACGCGCCTGGCGCTGAAGAGAAAAGAGTGGGGAGAAAGTTTGTGTGTGTCATCGGCGGAGCGAAGTTCGGACCCGACACTGGGACGTTTGGATATTAGTGGCGTGGACGCTGGACGGACGGACAGCCGGCGGTCGGTCGGTCGGTCCGCAGGGCTTTTTCGGGCCGTCTGTGGTCGGGGGTTTGGCGACGGCGGTGTAGCGTCGGCGTCGCTGAGGGCGCTGAAGACGCGCACGAAGAGGGGCGGCGATCGGGCGACGAGCCGCGTCCCCCCCACCCCCCCCCACCCCCTTCACCACCATCACCGCCACCCCCATCCTCGGGAGCTGATGCCAAGTCTGAGAGTGGACCGCCATGACGCGATTGTAACCTGATGATCAGCAAAGGTCAGTTCCCGTCAATTGCGATTATTTTGCCCAATATTGTGATTAACAGATTATCGATTCAATTAATATTCTGTGGGGACGCCTACTGTACATGAAAAACAATGAAGATACAGCAATTGAGTTGTTATTTTTTTGTTATTTTCACCCCCCACTCTCTCTCTCTCAGTTATTGAGTTGTAACGGTTT
>JAOPHQ010006805.1:0-10000 GCA_030340625.1 Merluccius polli
AGAGTGTGTCAATGATGTCCCAGAGATGTGTGTGTTTCTCTCTCATCCTGCAATAAACATTTTCTAAGGCACAGACTCTCATACAATTAACATGAGCACCAAATGCACACCTCCTTACACACAACACAAAAAAAAATCGTAATTGTGCGTCATTGACGTGCCTTTGAGACATGTCAAATTACAAAATATAACATTCTCAAAATGTTATAATTTTTCCTGAAGACAGTGAAGATGAAACATAAGCGGCGCTATCAGAAAATCACAAATATCCACAGAAAAATCCTTCAAAGCCCCTTTCTGCTAGTCGTGATAACCTTCGTCTCCAGCTCCCCTCCCCCTCTCATTAGAGAGCCCCTATTTTACCACCCGACGGGAGTGTATATATTATGAGCAGTTTCAAAAGTGTGATGTCACAGTCTACCAGCCGACCCAGTGAACTGTACCAACTGGTAGTCTGTTTGTCTGTCTGTGTGTCTCTCTCTCTCTTTCTCCACATTCTACCATGTCATCTGCCCTCTCTTTCCCAGTTGCCTGCGGCGGCGTACCGAGCCTTCTCCCAGATGGCCCGGCCCCTCCAGGCCTTGCTCACCGTCTTGGAGGGCTGCACCTTCTGCCAGAACGCTGCCTACCTCAAGCGGAGCCTCCTCATCGAGTTCAAGAAGTGGCTGCAGGACCACCCGCAGGTGAACAGAAACACGATGAACTTGGAATGATCAATGTTTTCCATCTGTCCATCTGTGGTCTAAAAATATATGCACTCACAGTGGGTAAGAGCTTTGGATAAAAGTGGCCAACAAATGGCACCAAATGGTGTGTGTGTGTGTGTATATATATATATATATATATATATATATATATATATATATATATATATATATATATATATATATATATATATATATATATATACAGTATATACACATACATATTTCTGAAGCTGAAAGCCAGTATTTACTTCCTTAATTGCCACAGCAATCAAGTGTCTTCTTGATAGAGACACAGGCCAAAGGTTTCAATAATGAGTCCATACACTGTACCCGTGAACAGACCAAAACTACACCTTCCTAGTCTTTGCGATCTTAGCGCCCAGGTTCATATCCAGCAACCAGCCAGTGGTGGCCAGATTTAACTATTTGGCAGGGACATACTGAAACAGTTGCTTCCTGGGTAGATTGTTCCACTCTGGCAGATAAAAAGACAATGTTGTACCCTGTTGATATCCATTTAACTTAACCCTAACCCTAACCCTATCTCTAAAGAGATGTGTACTCTCAATGTGTTGCACCTGGATAAATAAAGGATAAATAAATAAATCTGGTTATCTCGTCTTGTTCGCCTCACCCTATAGGTGACCCTGGCTTCACTCCCGGAGGAGCAGACCTTGGCTCTGCGCCATCGAGCTCTTGAGCAGCTGTACCCGCTGATGCGTGTACCTGGCATTGTCAAACACTTCATAGACATCTACCAGCTCAAGCAGATGGAGCCGACCGCCATCGCTCAGCATGTCGTCAGGCTGAAAGCCCTCAACCTCCACTGTGACGTGGGTGGCGGTTTTGTATATTTTTTTGTATTGATTCATCCATACGTGACTTTGGCTGCTGTCGTTCCCCTTCCCACTTCACCCTCTCAGCTTCTTCAAAATGAAAAAAATAATGAAGTAATTGAAATGTACACGTTTTGTATATGTGAGGGTGAAGCTATCAATAGTATAACATTGTTTGGCCTATTATCTATACAAGCTGTACAGTACATTAATGCAAACATTTACAAAAGGGTTCATAGTAGCAAATGTGTAACTGTAGTACGAAGTCCATGGGAATAAGTGTTGGAAACATATTAAGATCGTCCTCCTAGGTATTACTCATTGACAGAAAATACAAAGTAAAGTACAATGATAATAAAGGCAAAATAAATAAAAAAAATTACAAGAAGAAGGAGGTATTATAAGTATTTTTGTTTTTTTAACCAATGTCTGAATAATCATCAGTGCTTGATGTTTCTTTCATTTCTCTTTCTCAGGCAGTGACATTTAGTGTGAGGATGGAAGTGCAACACGTTCTGGATATGGAAGATGTAAGAATATGCTTTTGGTTGTTACCTATAAGTATTGTTATTATTGTGTATTTATGTGTGTAGGCCAGTGAGCTATTCTTCCAACCGACTTCACTAATTTCCAGTTTACTGTGTCTAGTAGTTTTTTAGATCTGGCACTTCTTGAAATGGCAAGAAATGTTTTGAAGCAGGCATAAGGAGCACACAAAAAAATAAGACACATTTACTATACAATACAATTCTATACAATAGTTACTAAATCAATAATTCAGAAACCCCATGTGAGAACATCCGTGAAGATCAACTGCTCCTACATTAGTAATAGTATTATTATTTCATCAATGGTGGAACTGACGTAGCCTGACATCGCCAGACCCATTAATCTGGAACGTCTCAGTTCATTTCCCATTTCCAAGGGGTGTTATCAACGGGCGCAGACCAAAATGCCTCTGGATGTAATTGGATAGACCTACATCAAATCAGAGCAACTTTGACCAAATCCTGTTGGTAGTACGGCAAACACATCTTTCTTATCAACAAAAGCTTTAAGTGCAGTTGTTTATTCTTTTTTTAGGACCGTTCAACATCAGCATCAGCCGTCTTGGTTGTTTACAAAAAATGTCTCAACGGTGCTCCTCCTGTACATCGTATCAAACCCACCCCATATTAGATAAACGGTTGTGATTGGCCTGACCTGGGCCAGGTCGGCTGGAAATCTGTCTGAACGGGAGGGGGGCCAGACCTATCTGCCGGAGCAAATAAAAAATGAGTTGGCAGATTTGTCTGGTTTCCTAGGTTAGACATTTATCACAATATCTCTAATACTGGTTCCACCTCACCTACTCCCACACCACAGATGTGTATTCCTCTCCTCCTGAAAGGAAAAGTGACATTAGCCGAGAATTTTGTGTCCGGACACCCTGACCTGGAGCTGCGTCTCGTCACCCTCCTGGACTCCTGGTGTGACCCTTTCTTCAACCTGGACACTGTCACTGGGTAAGGAGACCATGTGATCTGTAAACAGAAACATCATGTCATGTTGATCATTTCTTCAAAATCTATATTTTATGTTTATGGATAGGCTGTACCCTGACCTCTTCCTAAACCAGTCTACCTTGGATAATTTGACGCCAAAGATAGTGTCCAAACACGTATTTCGACTCATTGGGAAATTCAATATTGACCCAGGTAAGTGTGTGTGTGGTTTTTTTTTTCTTCATTTAAAACACACACACACATACAGTGAATTTCCTCTCTGTTCCTCTCCCAGCCCTGTGCCACCACTCGGTACACATGAGGAAGAAAGCATCGCTGCGGTTTCTTATGGAGAAGAGATTCCGTCGGGTGAGAAGATGGACTGCATGCTAACCCTACAGTTCAACCAGTTAAACCATAACATATTCAGTTTAAGAAATATGCCGTGTTATCAAATTGTTTTGGTGTTAAAGGCACAATGAGTAGGAGTTTCCTAAAACAAACAATGTATAGACTCGTAGAGAAATAATCCCTCTCAGTCATCTCTTATGACCCACTAGAAGTGTGTGGCGGTGTCTGTATCTCCACAGACCTGCCCTCTGCTTGTATTTTACTTATTTTACTTTGTTCTGGACGTTTCTGGGCGTCAAGCTTTGTTCAGTCAGTAGCCCCCAGCCAATAGCGAGCAGCGTGTGAGGCGGGACTATAAAAAACGTAGCGACCGGGTCCCAGATCGTAAGCACGCATCCAAGAGGAAGCTACGACAATGGCGGACATGGGGCCGAATAAACGAAAATCTACCGAGGTGAAACACTGAGCGGACAAAGCTCGTTCCTAAACGAGAGTCATTCTGGAGTTGGCTTTCACCCACTTGCGAGCGCATCTGGTGTCGTTCAGCCGGGGAGAGGGAGGGGCCAATCAAACCGACCAATCCTACTCATTGTGCCTTTTAAGTCTGCGATGGCGTGAAAGAGCAAGGCAAGTTTATTTCAGGTGTCAAAGAAATAAATATCAATGCTTCTCCACTACCTTTTTGTAGAAGGATATTGACGAGGAGAACTGGCGCGACCACACAAAGGTAAGCATGCTTTACTTGTAGACATGCATGCAGGCCCTCACATTTTAAATGTCTATATTCATATATTGTTTGACATATCTAATGTTTGTTCTCTTTTAGCAAATTATAGCAGATGACCCTGAGATGCAAATATATCTGGACGCAATTTTGCCACAATATTGTAAGGCAAAACAGGCTGCCAAGTTGTCACAGATGTTCAGAGATGGTCCTGACACCCAGTAAGTTGACAACATACAGGTTAACTATAGTGACCTCATGAGAATGCAAAATAATGTTTGTGTCCAAAATAGGCGTGAGTCCTATTTGAGGCGAGCGGGGGGAAAAAACAACAGCCACTACATTCATGCTCTGTTCAAACAATGTGACACATTATAATATGATATCTTGTTTTGTATCGCGCTACAAATATGAGGAGAAATGTGTGCTCTGCACACTTTGGGCTTCAGATTTTCAACATTTTGCATGGGTACACACGCAAAAGTGAGTTGCTACTCTCTGCCTTTCCACCTCGGACCATTGTAGGAGCTTTCATAATGGCGCCGACCTGTCGTTGTTTCCACTGTCATCACCACGAGGTCACCTGTAACTGTGTACCGTTCTACTGTTGTTAACGATTAACCGGCTGTGTTCTTCACGTGCGCCCCCAATGACTTGATGTTACTTCAGAAAGTCTTCTCTAAATGACACACCGCAGAGTGCGGAGTGGGCCGCGCCAGAGCAGCACTCTGACAGGTTCTACCAGCTCCCCATCAGCAGGGACAACGTTCACGTCCTGGACACCTTGGAAGACCTGCAGAAGTGCCGGGAGGTGGTTTTCAAGGTAGACCTGATGGACGATACAAATACAAAAAGTATGGTAAGACTTTAGATTAGGGACCACATATTCACCATTAACTAGTTGCTTATAAGCACGCATATTGGCTCTTTATTAGTCATTATAAAGCACTTATTAATGCATTATTCTGCATGACCATATTCTACAACTACTAAGCCATTAACCTTAATATTAGAGTTTTCCCTCAATAACCTCCTAATTACTGCTTAGTGATAGTAAGTAAGGACGTTGTTGTACATAAATTACGATCTTAGCAAATAGTTAATGGTGAATATGTGGTCCTTAATCTAAAGTGTTACCAAAAGTCTCTCTCTCTCTCTCTCTCTCTGGTCCACAGAAGCAATAGGGCTTGTACATCAGAATGCATCATGGGAATTTTAGAGCATGATATTGCCATATTGAGAGGACTCCAGAGAGTTGCAGTACTGTAAAATCCTAAATCAACGTAAATATTCCGTAACCTAGGCTTTGTTTTGCCACGTCCCGCATGAGAAACGCTGTGGCAGTTTCAAACACAACAATGTCTCCCCATAATGACAAATCATTTCACCATTGAAACACAACAATGTCTCCCCATAATGACAAATCATTTCACCATTCAAAAAAAAATGGAATACCAACACAATAACAAACTTACCAATGCTCCCAAAATGGAGGCAGTCATTGGGATGTGACGTCACGATGTACAAGCCCCATACCCACAATTTATACAGCTGTTATTATCTTTGCATGGAAATATGCCTTCCTGTTGCTTAGCATAGACCAGTGTATCGGCTGTTCATCGCCTCCTTTCTGGTGAATCTCAGCAATAAGAAAAGCATCAACTAACGATTACTTTTCATAGTCGATGAAACAAACGATAATTTTTCCGATTAACCGTTTCACCTAAAATGTCTATTGGGTGATAGCAAATGCCTAAATGATAGCAAAAAGTCTAAATAATAGCAAATGCCATCACAATTTACCAGAGTCCAAAGTGATGTCTTAAAGTTGCTTGCTTTATCTGACAAGCAGCCAATAAAAACTAAAGTATTCATTGTATAATAATCCATGAACCAAACATTTGAATTTCAGAAGCATCAAGCAGTAAATGTTTGGTATTTGGACTTGATAAATTACCTCAACAATTAATCCATTATAACAATTTATTTCAATTAGCTTTCTGTCGATCGACTAATCGGCCCATCGACTAACTGTTGCAGCCCTAAACTGAACGACATCCCTCTTGGTTCCTCAGGAGGGCGGCAGCGTGGGGGTGGACATGGAGTGGAGCGCAGGCTTCGGCAATGTGGGGCCGCAGCGCGTGGCGCTGGTCCAGCTCGCCATCCCGGATCAGGTGTTCATTCTGGACATGTGCTCCACGGGCCTCGGGCAACACCCCCACACTCTGGACTTCATGACGTCTTTCTTCTGTGACACCAAGGTCCGTAAGCTAGGTAAGGATGCTCGGTCAGGAAGCGAGGCGAGGGAAGAGAAGAGCTCCAGAGAGGAAAATAACTACTGAATGGGCTTTATTCCCCGAGTGGCCTTTCCACACCCAGCTACCGCTTAGTACCAAGGTGGTGGCAAGCTGAATAATGCCCATAGAGTTCAGTTCAGATATTAAAGGGCCCCTATTTTACCTCCAGGTGTGAGTGTGATTAGTCATTTACAATTTTGAAACGGCTTGTAATGGCTACTTACACTGGTGGTGAAATAGGGGCCCTTTAAGGAATACAGGGTAGGCATCAAAAAGTTCTGATTACGAACATGCTCTGAACGCTTGAATACCTGACACAATACTACCTTAATAAACACAGCCAAAAGAAGCACCTCATGAACACACATTTTGGATGTGTTTGTCATGTACTGTGTCCATTTCATATATTCATTATCTTGTGTTATGACACGGCTTTGTTGAATACTCGATTCTGATTGTCAATGATGGCATTCTGCGGTCTGTTATATATTTTTGCGGTCTGCTATATATTTTTAGGGGAAGCAATACGATCATTTTTAAATCAATAAAATCATTTTTGTTATATCACATATATATCATATATCATTTTGTTATATTTTGTGTCAAGTAGCTGTGTAATAAGTTGGATAATGTACAGCGAGCCGGTTATTGCGAAATAATCACCCTGCGAAACCATCACCCTGTGGGGGTTTATTTTTCATAAGAATGACCGGCTCGCGCATCATTATCCCTTACATAACGTGGGAAACAAGTGGATGTAAAAAGCGTACTATTGGATACGAGAGATTTTCTCACTCTGAATGAACCGTGTGAGAATGAAGCTGTCTTTCTTCCTGGCTCCTCGTTCCTTCATCCTTCCTTCCTCCTCCCTCATGTCCTCCTGAAGGCTATGCTCTGGAAGGAGACCTAAAGTACCTGCAGACCACCTGGTCCCTCCCGGAGCCCCTGAAGACCGCCTGCGTGCTGGACCTGCTGTCGCTTCACCAAAAGGTAGCAGCAATGCCTCACTTCTCTATTCTTTGTTCTCAATTCTCTATTCTTTATTCTCTATTCTTTATGCTCTATTCTCTATTCTTTATTCTCTATTCTCTTTTCTTTATTCTCTGTTCTTTATTCTTTATTTTTTATTCGGATCTCCATTAGCATCCACAGTGGTTGCAAGTCTTCCTGGGGTCCACACAAAAACAACAACAATAAAAATGGACAATAATTAAAATCACACTATGAACACAAAAGGCAAAACAAGCCAAACATAAATATCAAGATCAAAGATGGAAAAAAAAAACTATGTTTCATCGACAAAAAATAAACAATTTCATCCTGAAATATTTAATTGTTAGGATTTTCTTTTTCTTCTGAACTGCTTATATTTTAGTTTGCTGTCACTTTGTGTTTTACGTGGATTTCAAACTGAAGAACCTTGACATGAAGATCACTAGGGCTGCAACGACTGCAATTAGTCGATTAATCGGTTAGTTGGTCGGCAGAAAATTAATCAAATCAAATGTTTATAATCAATTAATTAGGTAATTTACCAATTACAAATAACAAACATTTGCTGCTTCATTCTTCACAAATTCAAATGTTTGGTCATGGATTGTTATAAACTGAATACTTTTGTTTTTCTTGGCTGCTTGTCAGATAAAGCAGACAACTTTAAGACATCACTTTGGGCTATTATTTATGACATTTTCTACACTAAATGATTAACCGGAAACATTTTCGTTAGATTAATCGACTGAAAATAATCGTTAGTTGCAGCCCGAGAGATAATGTGTTTAAACTCCTTTTATCCCCCCCCCCACACACAGATAAAGCAGTTTAAAACCAAGCGTTGTTCGGAGAAAGGACTGAGTCATCTGGTAAAACATGTCCTGGGAAAGCCGCTGGACAAGAAGGAACAGCTGTCTTACTGGGACAGACGGCCGCTCCACCAGAGCCAGATTAGATATGCAGGTAAAACTGGCAGAGAGGATGTTGTGTGGGTTGATGCTATGGGAAAACATCCATCCATACAGCTTTCCCTCTCTGGCCCAAATCTTGGCTTGAAGGAAACATTCTTCTTTTCTCCTCTCTGGTAAACAACTTGAACCGTTTCGGGTTCATCCGTCGTTTTTTTTTTTTTTTTTTAAGTTTAATGGTGCTGGTTTCATTCTTACTACAAACAAACAGCATCTGTACTTGTAGGGAAAAGCGCAACCTTCGTTTTTGCATCTTTTGAATGCTCTTTTTTCCCCTCTTCTCTTGTCCTTCCAGCGTCGGACGCATTCTGTCTCCTGGAGGTGTATACTGCGGTCAGCAGGGAGCCGTCCCGCTACGGCCTGACAGCCGAGCAGCTCGCCGTCTAACTCCTTTTAAATCAGGAGTTAACAGTTCAAATAAGTTCTTTGTAAAGTTTTAAATGGAACCAAATACCCTTTTTTTAAGTGAATTGTTCAAAGAAGCTGTTTTTATTATTATTATTATTTTTATTATTAATTGTTCCATGGGCTTTGGGTTGACGATTAAAAAAGAAGTGTATATTTTAATTGTTTTCTTATTGAATAAAAAAATATATTAAAAATTCCAAACAGAAAACAGGGTTGTGCTTTATCTTAACCAATAAGAGATGCCTTCTACTTTCCACAACACTGATATATTTGTGTTAAATATTAACAACCTTTTTGGTGTACTACTCCATGCAACGTCTCCTTGCCCCGCCCTGTACCCGACCACAACTCTTCATGTGAGGCACACACACACATAGGGCCACACACAGGGGCCCCATAGGGTCAGGAGTGTGGGGACATAAACCCTATGGTAACAACCATGTATCCCACAATGTCTGGGAGTACAGCTTACGCCACATAGAGACGCACTTAAAAACTTAAAATTGTAAAAGAACCGGCCGGCGAATGCGCTCCACTCCATCCGCAAAGTCAGATCGCTGGACATTATGCTGAAATATGGGGGGGGGACAAATGAGCTCTCTTTGAACATTGGTGGGGACACCAATGTCCCCCGGTCCCCCGTGGGAATTTCGCCCCTGCTCCAGGCTGTGTAAGACGAGCTCAGAGGTGACTCAGGGTGCTGAATGACATGCCAAGAATGATGTCGTCTTGTCATTGGGATGGAGTCAGCGATCCGCTCACACGGCTGTTTTCATAATGACTTCTAGGACTTGTCACCTTCATGAGAAGAACGTTGAAGAAACATTTGGGAGAAGAAAGTTATTTTTAAACCGTGTTGTGGTACTCTAACTGTAATACAGGGCATGTCATCCCACAGTTCATATAAACTATAATATATACTATCAAATTCAGCTAAATATGCATTTCAGCCATCTTGTTAAAGGATGGACAGGGAAAGGGTCATGTGTTCGGTCAATATTATTTAGTTACAGCTTAGAAAGTTATTAGTTGTTTGTGATGCCAGAGGAGAGATACCTGGCAGATGCCTTCTCATGGTGGGAATTCAGGGGGCCACACGTTGTCAAGCAGGCCTGGCTGAAAGTGATTCAACAGCTTCCTTCAGCCACACACACACGCTGGCTGGTCGACCAATTGACCCTTTTCACAGGTCGTCAATAGTAAATTGACTTCCTGTTCCTGTAATTAGGTTG
>JAOPHQ010006810.1:0-10080 GCA_030340625.1 Merluccius polli
GATTGCGTTTGCGCGGCTCGGCGCGGCGCGGCCCGCTCTGCGTGTTTTCATGCCTCTGTGTGGGTGTGGGTGTGCAAGGGGAGCACGATTGTGTGCGAATGTGTTTGTCTCTATGTGGGATACTAGTGTGTGTGTGTGTGTGTGTGTGTGTGTGTGTGAACGTGTGTGAACGTGTGTGAACGTGTGTGCTTGTGTGTATGTGTTTGTGTCTGTCTGGGTGCAGACTAGTGTGTGTCTTTGTGTGCCTGTGCGTGTCCTTGTGTGACTGTGTTAATTTGTATATACCTGCTATGTGCAGACTAGTGTGTGAATGTGTGTGTGTGTGTGTCCTTGCGTGGCTGTGTGTGCTTGTGTGTGTGTGGATCTGATCCAGTGTGTCTATGTCCTTGTGTGACTGTTTGTATGTGTGTGTACACATACAAACACCTTGTGTTTGTGCAGACGAATGTGTGTGTGTGTGTGTGTGCGTGCATGTGCCTGTGCATAGTTGCAGACTAGTGTGTGTGTGTGTGTGTGTGTGTGTGTGTGTGCATGTGCAGACTAGTTATTACAGACACCGCCAGGGCAACAGTTTGGAGGACAGTGGGATGGGTGCAAATTATGTTTTCGCTAACACCTGTCCCTGTCTTTATTTATTTTGTATCCTTCCCTCTCTCCCCTCCCTCCATCTGTTACCTCTCTGTCTCTCTTTCTCTCTCTGTCTCTCTGTGTGTCTCTCTCTCTCTCTCTCTTTCTCTCTCTCTCTCTCTCTCTCTTTATCTCTCCAGAGCCGTCCAGAGTCTTCAGTGTGTTCCCTTCCCTTGGTTTTATCTCCCTCTGTGTGTCACCTGGTAAGACCACAATACACTCCCAAATTCACACTATATTAACTTACATATACAGTACATGGGGCGGGGGGGGGGGGGGGCATAGTCTAGTGGCTAAGGTTAAAGGTTCGAATCCAGACTAAACAACCCCCAAATCCACCCACCCACCCACCCACCAACCTACCTGTAAGTATACTGGATCAAAACCAGTCAAACCCAGCCTGCTTCTGAGTGACCCGCAACCTGCACTCAATGTAAAACCGGTTTTACTGTACATTGAGTAAACACCGGTTGGGATCAATGCATCTGTGATGTCACTGAAATCACATTGTGCTGTGGCCAGGGCCGCCCTAGCCGAACCGAAGCGACCCCGAACACTTCAAGGGTCACACAAAAAAGAAAAATGTCCACCTGTGGCAATCATGTCACTCGGCCGCTTCCACTAATCCCACATGAGCTCGGCGTAGCGGCGGGTGAAGGACCTAACTCTCCAGTGTGTTGTGGAGAGAGACATACTCGATCGCAGGGTGTCTGTGTGGGCTGCGTCTCGTTCATATTACAAAACGGCGGTTCATTTCCATGTTAACCGTGTTAACCGGCGCGTGATCAACATCGGAGATCAACATCACGGAGAGCAACTCTCATGTTTAATTCCTCGCCTTTCGGTGGTAAGCACTGATTAAAGGAGCTTGTTTACCAGTACCACGGGTCCGTCGGCTGCATAGCTGCGTGTGAGTGTGCGTGTGCGTGTGCGTGTGTGTGTGTGTGTGTGTGTGTGTGTGTGTGGCCCTGGCCTGACGATGGGAAAAGATTGTCCCTGTTTTGAGTTGTATGTTCTCTGTTAAAGCCTAAGGGGTTGGGGGGGGGGGGGGTCTATAAATACACACTTGGATCCCATTCTGAGACCTGAATGTGTGTGTGTGTGTGTGTGTGTGCGCGTGTGCACGTGTCACACAAAAACCTGCCATAACAAACAAATACCCCACAGATGTCCGCGCGCAGTCGTCCAACGGCCAGGCTAGGCACTGTAGGGGCTGTTTGCTGGCCGCATGGGGTTGCCATGGAAACCAGCGGTGTCTGAGAGGAACAACATCTGTGGGCTGTTTGTTTGTTAAGGCAGCTTTTTTCCCCTCCTATTTTTATTTAATTTTAACCGCCCGCCGGGCCCACCTACCCGCCCAGTTCCCCCCCCCCCCCCCCTCTCTCATTCGTTCCCTGTCATTTTCTATCCTGGCTTTTTATCATGGAGGGAAAGCGATGAGAAGAAACATTGCTTTCGACGAGATTAGAGGTACACAGTGTAAATGGCCCGTGGGTCTTTCATCTCTGAGTGTGTTTTTAAAGCACACCTCCCCCCCTAAACACACACACACACACACAGACACACACATGAAGGCGGCCTTTAAAGCCTGTAAACCTTACCGCCGCTGGCCGGGGGCGCTCCCCATCCTCAGCATCACAGGCCCCTTGTTGCTAAGGGTTTACCCCAGCGGAGATTCCAGAAGGACTGGGGAAGCACTTAACCCCCCCCTGGCCCTGCTCTCCATCCGCCCGGCTCCCGTCTCTCTCTCCCTTTCTCTATATGGACATGTTCTGTTCTGTGTATGGCCGGAAAAATACGCTCGTTGCACTCTCCCAGCGCGCCTTATCAGCGCCGTAGCGGGGCACAGGACCTCGGTTAATAGGTACTTATTTGGGCAACAGTAGAAATCCCATATTTTCGGATCTCCGTTTTTTTTCCTCGGCTGTTTTTTTTCTTTTTCTTTTTTGTTGCACCCATCTGTCTGGCTCCGTTCTTCATTCCTGCTCCTCTGGCTTTCTTTCTTTTTTTCTCTCTCTCTCTCTGTCTCTCTCTCTCTCTCGCTCCCGGTTACCTGCTGAAACGTACGCTTGCGCGCATAGTTTCATGCACAGACAGACGTACGACGGGGGAATGCGGGGGCCGGCGAGTCCAACAAAAACAATGACAAGTGGCTCAGATGAAAAGAAGCGAGAGAAACGATGTATATATATATATATATATACGTCTGTGGTGAAACGGGGAGACGGGGAGAAGCACACTGTAAACCATCGGTACCATCACTCATCGACCGGCTGACGGACCTCACAAACAAACCCCCCCCCCCAAAACTTGGGTTCAAGCGGGTTGGTTGACCCCGCGTGTAACGCCCCCTCGTATTAGGGTTTATAACGGAGACGGAAACCTTCCCACATTTATTATTCAGCGGCAATGAAAAATAATGTCAAATTGTCGTGACATCCCCCCACTAGAAATACTGGACACTTATTCCACACACCTTGCAGATGCAGTAGATCAGATATTTATATCATTTTATTTGAACTTAATGGGAGTTACTGTTATTGGCTTTAGCAGGTGTGCTAAACGTTTAGCTGCCATCCTTGTGCTCGTTGCTCATATATGTATAAACCGTATTTTTTTTTGAATATGTTGGACTTACAGTAATATCCAATCAAGTACCGATGTTGTATCAGCGCCACAAAAAAACCCCAAATAAATAAAACACAGACAGCCACAGAAACGTCAGTCGGAGGTCAAATATTCGGACGTTGGGAAAGAGGGACGTCAGCAATAGTTTGCCTTTCGTAATTTCCTTATTAAAACACTTTATGACCCGGAGAAATCAATCACGCCACTTTCTGATCCGATCGCCGGCGGGTCGTCCCGTCTTTCATGTTCGAGCCGATCGATGCTAAAGCCATGTCGGAGTTCGCCGACGACATGCGGCCGACGCTTCCGACCGCCGACGTCCAATCGGCTTTAATCCCGGGAAGCGTTTTTTGTTGCTTCGCCGCGTCGGGCCGTTGTTGTCGTACACATACGCTAACCGTAGCAGCGCACGCTCGTTTAGCTAAGCTCATTACCTACGCTAATTTATCCTGCAAATTAACATTAGCCGAGCCGCTGCCCTACAACGCCATCAATCACGGCCCCGTATTGGGTTAGCCCAAGCCCGCGGGGAATGCTGCAAACCTGATCATGTCACAGAGAGAGAGTCGATCGATGGCGCGGCGATGAACAGCTGTTATTCCAGGGTCCCGTTTCTCTCGGCGCCCTTTCCGGCGGCGCGTCACGTCAGAGAGAGAGAGGCGGGATTCCCCCGTCGCCGAGTGTTGCTGTTGTCATACCGCAGCAGAGCATTCACAGTTGTCCCTGGAAATGATGTTGTGTTGGAGTGTGAGGGCGGCATGTACAGCAGCGTATGAAGTCTCTGTCAACCTTGGGTTTGTTTAGACCGGCAGTGAAGAACAGACCGTTCACACTCCGCTTTGTCAATGACAGTTATGTTGAAATCACTTTGGCTCTATATAATATATAGATAGATGGATAGATAGATAGATAGATAGATAGATAGATGGATGGATGGATGGATGGATGGATGGATGGATAGATAGGTGGCTGGATAGACAGACAGACAGACATATAGATAGACAGATAGATAGATAGACAGATAGATAGATAGATAGATGGATGGATGGATGGATGGATGGATAGATAGGTGGCTGCATAGACAGACATATAGATAGACAGATAGACAGATAGATAGATAGATAAACAGACAGACAGACAGACAGACAGACAGACAGACATAGATAGCACACAGCCACTTAGCGCCCCTCGGAGGTGTGTTGCTTAACAGGCGAGTGTGTTGCTCCACTTTTCTCCAGGCGCCGAGTCTCTGTTGCCAATAGCTCTGGAGAGAGAGAGGTTTCGCACTTGTGGACACTTATGGCCGTCATCTCTCTTGTGTCAAGACCCGCATCCGGTAGTTTCATGAGTCATGGTGCTGCGGAGGCGGCGGTCGGGGTATTCCTGCTGCCTTGCTGCTCCCTTGCATATTCTGCTGATGCCATACCTGTAACAAAGCAAATTAGATGTTTTTAGTAGTTATCCTGATCCAGCGATAACCTAAAGAATATGCACTATGCATTACTTACTAACTAAACGCCGTCGACACCGCAGGTCACTTTTCTCCCTGGGTGAAGATGAAAGGCCGGCTGGTGCGTCCGAGGATCGTTGTTTGTTAGGCTGATGTCGTTACTGGATTGTGCAAAGGAATTAGACGTCATGTCGGCTATGAGCCAATCAGATTGCTTGATTTGAGCTATCCCTTTATAAAGAGAGAGAGAGAGAGAGAGAGAGTATTTATTATTAAAAATGTGTCTCTTGCCGTTGCCTACCCTACATATTTTTTCCGAAATAAGGTCCCATGGGGGTCAGCGGAGAGGAAGGGACTCAGGCTATCCATCATAAAATGGTGTCCCCCCCCTCCATATTCTAAATTAAGGCATTTCTTCAAAAGATGAATCGAAAGTCATGAAATGAGTAAAGCGCTAATATTAGGCTATTATATTATTAGTTGAGATGGCAGAGCAAGTGGAGGCCGTAGCTTTGTGCATTGTGTGTGCTGCTGAAAACTACAATTGCTTTGTTAATAATTTCCTTTCATATGAAGGAGATAAACATCATTTCAAGCTGTTTAATCTGATCATCTGATCATTTTCCTAATTTGTTGCCAGACTTTTATGCACGTGAGTGCAGTATCCGTAATGCATTTGGATTAACGAACCAAACAACTAAATGCACAGTCAATGTTTGACTTTATAGCATAATATGCTTTCTATATTTAGGCAAAACATTATAGAACAGAAAACACAGACCAGCTGAGATATTACAACGGCAAAATAAAGGCACATTTGCATGTGAACATAAATAACGAATACAACAGGCGTAGTAAAACGCTCATTCTTAATAAGTATGAGAATACAATGAGCACATTATGTAAATATAATAGTCACCTAAGATGGCACACAAGAAATAGCGCTGTTAGCGAGGAAATCGAGAATGTGATTTTAACGAACCCACCCACGTATTATAAATACAGAAGAAAAGTCTGATCTGCAACCGCCAAACGCGCCGCAGTTATGCTCGGGTCACGCGGGCCAATTACTCCAGCCGCGCGTCTCCAGTGACGATGCGTTGTGTGTGTGTGTGTGTGTGTGTGTGTGTGTGTGTGTGTGTGCGGTGTTTTTTTTTTTTAATATACGTTTTTTTTCATGACCATGTTGGGGCAAGCCGGGTCCAAGTCAACCCCTTCAGTCAGTGTGTGTGCTCAACCGGGCGCAAAACAAAACCTCCGACCCCGCTAAGCCGGTCTTAAATGAGACCTTTACACCACACCGCACACACACGCACACACACGCACACACACACACACACACACACACACACACACGCACACACACGCACACAGACACACACAGGCCGGCGAGCGAAACAGGACCACGGTCGGCCGTGATGTAACGGGAGTCATTTTTGGATAATTTGATATTTCTGAGTCCGCAGGCATTACTCCCCTCCAAGGCCAAGTTATCTAACTTCCTAGCGCACAAATTAGTAGGCGACCTCCATCCACCTCCTCGCCTCACCTCCGGTGTGCGGCGCCGCGCGTCCATTTATAACGCGATGAGATTAAGTCGTAACACCGGTGCTGGCCGGCCGCTACATAACTTGTGTCCTCACGCGCCCCCCCCCGCGCCACCACCGGGGCGGTTCCTCGCTTCCTCGCTTCCTCTACCCGTTTACATTGAGGGTAATCGTCCGAATCGGGACAAAAAAAAAAGATGGATTCCTTTTTTCGGGTGTGTGGAAACTTTTATAACGCGGGGATGGAGGAGACCGGGGGTGACGGTAGTGGTTGGGTTCGATTTGAGTGGAAATGTGTGTTACTTAGACGAAACTGAGGTCACGCTAAAGAACCAAACTTGTAAGAAGAATGGTAACGAGTTGTGTAATTTACAGTATGATTGCATAAGAGGGAAAAACCACACATTGATTTTTTTTATGTCAAACCAAATCACACTTTCCGTGGGGAGAAATGACAGTAAAGCAGACGGCTTGTTCTTCGCTAGATCCGTCATTATTTATGCTTTGGCGACTTACTGCGAGCTCCCCAGCTACAAGAAGAAATAAACACCAGACGCCATATGGTGAAACACACAGCGCCGGTTTGACCCGCCGCCACACAACAACACACTGCAGTGTGCAGCAATTGAAAATGCACAGAGGGCTCCGCCGCCGCCGAGCCGAGTGTGCTGAAATATGCGCCAAAGCCAAAGCCAAAGCCAAGTGTGCATTGACTTCAGTACTTTCAGGGATCCCCCTTGTATATGTGTTATTTTAGCACACACACACACACGCGCGCGCGCGCGCGCACACACTCGCACGCACACACACACGCACGCACGCTCTCATAAACACACGCGATACAGTCACAGAGTGTTCTGTAAATAGCTCTGATGTATAATGTTGATAACCCGGGGACAGCCCTCAACAACCCATTAACCCCCCTCACCCTCTCCACCCCCCTCCCTCCCTCCCTCCTCCTCCCTCCCCTCCCTCCGTTCCCAGCTGAGTGGCTTCCCTGTCCTCTTAGTCACACACACACACACACACACACACACACATACACACCACACACACAGGCACATCAAAGTGTATATATTTTGAGCAATGTGAAGTAGGCTTAAGAGTGGTACCGTAGCGGTGTGTGTGTGTGTGTGTGTGTGCGTGTGTGTGTGTGTGTGTGCGTGCGTGTGTGTGTGTGTGTGTATACCTAAGAGACGTTCCCATCACATCCTGCTAATTCCATCCGTAACCCTGGAGATCCTCGGCTATATATGGTAAAGAAAAAGGAGGGTCATTCGCGAGTGTGTGTGTGTGTGTGGGGGGGGGGGGAGGTTTCGGTCCCCTTTTAGTAGCATAATATCTTCTTGGTCTTACGCAAGAAACACAGTTATTTTATATGACGTCAGGAACAATATCTCTGATTTTGTTTTGTTTTTTTATGTCCAGCACCATTCGACTACAATGTGTGTGTTGTTGACTCCTAATTGTCTTGTAATGGTCTTGTAATGGTCTTGTAATTGTCTTGTAATGGTCTTGTAATGGTCTATGATTGATTTGCGCTGAATTTCTGACATTCTCGTACTTTTGGCGTCTGTGTGTGAAAAAGCGTCCGCTTCCTCTTAGGCCACTCGGTGACAGTTATGTTGTAATGAACATTAACAATCGAACCACGCAGATGGGGACACATCTTGCGAATATATTGCTGTAATGTCGAACATCTGATTCGGATAAGAGGGACTAAACGAGCCGGGAGAGCGGTGTGGTGGTGAGGTTGTCCCTCCACTCGAGAGCCACTTGTGATCCGGTTATGTGAAACAGATCTCTTTCATTTTCTTCGCACGCAGAGCCGTAATGGCTGGCACTGCGTTCGCGGAGTCACAAGCACGTGCGTCGTGCGGCGCGGTTCAACTGTTGTTTAATGCGTCGTGACTTGTCTAATGCGAAGTCGCTAATTAACTGTGAAATGCGTATTTTTGAACTGTGAAGTTTTAACTTTGAGGGAAAAAAAGTGACGCCCCAAAATATATGTGCGAATATTGAAGTCAGGTCGTGTTTTGTAGTGAGCCTAAAGTTGTATAAAGAGAGTAAATGTGTTATGGCTTAACTCTTACTGTTGAGGTTTCTATGAATAAAGTTGAGGCTTTAGGTTTTTTTTGTAATGGATAATTACAATAAATACACAATAAATTACAAAATACACAATAATAATAATTATAATATAACCATTCATAAAACATTCAAGAGCTGATATTTTTTTTCCAGAACTGTTTCTCGCAGGTCACACTGTCTGTCTGTCCGTGTTGAAGAACAGGAGCAATCATTTGCAAATGTAAATCCTTTGTTGTTTTTTCTTGTAACGGGTTTAGCAAATACACACACACATCAACATATGACAACATGACAGAAATGCAAACATCGACTCCCTTTCAACACACACACACACACACACACACACACAAACACACGGTCCGACTTCAGGCGTTGAGAGACGGCCTGCGACGGCAACGTGGCGCTGGAACCGGCGCCGAACGTGCGTCGTCTGATCCCGGCGTGAGACGACAGAAACATCCCAGCAGCCATCAAGTCGACGACTTGACAGTCCCCTCCCCCCCCCCCCCCCCCCCCCTCCACCCATAGTCATAATCAGATCAAACACAGCAGATATGCACACGCACACATGCAATGCGCACACACCGGATCTTGCTGCTTGTTAAGATAAGTGTGTGTTTACCCAGCGGCGGGAGCGACGCCCCCCCCCCCCTCTCCGCCGGGCCACTCGTCCATCGTCAAGTGAACAGATTATACGCATGTAAATATAAATATATATATATATAGAGAGAGATAGATATAGACGTGATGTATGCGGGAGGAGCAACATTGATTGCCCTGCCATTTCCAGTGTTTGCTCATGGGAGCCGGGGGTCGCTGGGGAGGCCTCGGGAACACGCTAAGCGCTAGTGTGTCACGCTAAGCGCTCACAGCTAATTAAAGAGGACCCCCTCCCACCCGTGTCAACAGTAGCAGTTTTTTTTATTTGAGTTGGGGGTGGGGGGGGGGGGGGGGGGGGCGGCTGGAGCGTTGTGTCTTGCATCATGATCACATCGCTTAGCCAGAGGCGTGTCTGTGTGCTGTGTGTGTGTGTGTGTGTGTGTCTGTGTGTGTGTGTGTGTGTGTGTGTGTGTGTGTGTGTGTGTGTGTGGAGACAGAGTCATAAACCGGTTTACACGTGAGAGAGTCATGAAGATGGTTTGATCTGTGATGACTAATCTATGCTTGTGCTAATTCATGCAGCACAACAACACAAACCGCAGATCCGTCTTCGATGGCGCGTAGTATTTACAGTACAGGTAGAGCTCATAGAGTAATGGCTGCCGCTCTTTTTGTTTAAACATTACCAAATTCATATTTGTGTGTGTGTATGTCTCTGTGGGTCTTGGATGACCACTGAACTCGACAAAGGTCATTCGCCCTGACCTTTAAAGGCCCAATGAGTAGGATTTTCATTAAAAAAAACAAAACAATGTACAATAATAATCCCTCTCAATCATCCATCACGACCCACCAGAAGCGTGCGGCGACGGCGGCGGCGTCTGTATCTTCAGCCACCCTTGGCCTCCTGGTGTCGTTCAGCCGGGGAGGAGGAGGAGGAGGAGGAGGAGGAGGAGGAGGAGCCCAACTCTGAATGTTGTGTTTGCAGCACCAACCGCAACCCGGCAAATCCCGCTCATTGTGTGCTTAAGTAAAACCCACACACCTGCAGGGCTCTGGTGCACAACACCTCTGCGGACCTCTCCATGTCTTCTCTCGGGTTTCGGTTTGTCGAAAACCACAAGGCACGCGATTTTT
>JAOPHQ010006823.1:0-14643 GCA_030340625.1 Merluccius polli
CTAACCGGCCTTGGGATTCTACTGAAATTCATAGCATTATTTTTTCATTCCTAATGACAAAAACGTGCGATTATCAGGTTGTTGCACCAAACGGTGATATGTGGAATAATCTGAAAAATGCAAGGGTAAAGATCGTTCAAGCAACCACAAAGGGACTTGAACCCTCAATCTTCTGATCCAGTTACCTTTGGGCTCAGTCAGTAGCTCCATTGAGAGATGTTGTTTTGTCTTCACTTACATGAATAGCTTGAGATGTCAACAAGGCTTTTGGTGGCCTTCCGGGGGTGTAATACCGCGATTGTCACCCGTCCCTATGCGCTCAGAGCAAATCCGGTGCTGATTATTTGCTATTTGAAGTTTCAATGTTTCTTACAGTACAAGGTTGATAGAGTCAGCACAGAAATTGTGGCTCAGTACGGGGGCTGAACACGTGACCTTGTCGTTATTACATCTCCTGCTCTAATCAACTGAGCTAACCGGCCTTGCACGTGCTTCAGGGTTTCATGTCGTTATTTTCTCATTCCTAATGACAATAACTGCTACAGTATGATGTACAGTTGTTGCAACAAAACGTTTCTATGTGGAATATCTCAAAATGGTACTTCTTAAACAAGATTCAGAGGGTTGAGATCTTCCAAGCAACCACGAAGGGACTTGACCCTCAATCTTCTGATCCGAAGTTCAGACCGCCTTATCCTTAGGCCAAGCTGAGTTCCAGGTTTCCTTGGGGTTCAGTCAGTAGCTCCATTGAGAGAAGTTGTTTTTGTCTTCCATACATTAATAGCTTGATGATTGTCATCAAGGCAGTTGTTGCCTTTCTGGGGGTGTAAACGTCGATATAGCCACCGCACTCAGAGCAAATCTTGTGCTGATTATTAAGTATTTAGAGTGGAGAGCTCTCAAGCAACCATGAAGGTACTTGACCACTCCATCTTCTGATCTGAAGTCACATAACATACCCGTTAAAGCCACACAGTACCAGCTTCCTTGGAGTTCATTCAGTAGCTCCATTGAGAGAAGTTTTCAATTTGTTCTTACAGTAGAAGGTTGATAACGTCAACGAAGAAGTTGTGGCCCGTACGGGGGTTGAACCCGTGCCCTTGGCGTTATTAGCACCACGCTCTAACCAACTGAGCTAACCGGCCTCGAGGTGATCCAGAATATCATGTCTTTATTTTCTCATTCCTAATGAAATAACTTGCTAAATGTGTGATGTTCGGTTGTTGCACCAAACGGTACTATGTGGAATAATCTCAAAAAGCTACTGCTTAAACCAGATTCAGAGTGGAGAGATCTTCCAAGCAACCACGAAGGGACTTGAACCCTCAATCTTCTGATCCGAAGTCAGACGCCTTATCCTTTAGGCCACGCGGTTCCAGTTTCAGTCAGTAGCTCCATTGAGAGAAGTTTTCAATTTTTTCTTACAGTACAAGGTTGATAATGTCAACAAAGAGGGTGTGGCCCGTACGGGGGTTGAACCCGTGACCTTGGCGTTATTAGCACCACGCTCTAACCAACTGAGCTAACCGGCCGTGGGATTCTACTGAAATTCATAGCATTATTTTTTCACTCCTAATGACAAAAACGTGCCATTATCAGTTGTTGCACCAAACGGTGATATGTGGAATAATCCTGAAAAATGCAAGGGTAAAGATCGTTCAAGCAACCACAAAGGGACTTGAACCCTCAATCTTCTGATCCAGTTACCTTTGGGCTCAGTCAGTAGCTCCATTGAGAGAAGTTGTTTTTGTCTTCCATACATTAATAGCTTGATGATGTTAAGAAGGCATTTGTTGCCTTCTGGGGATGTAAACGTTGATATAGCCACCGCACTCAGAGCAAATCTGGTGCTGATTATTAGGTATTAGAGTGGAGAGCTCTCAAGCAACCATGAAGGTACTTGACCGCGTCCATCTTCTCATCTGAAGTCACACAACATACCCTTTTGGCCACACAGTACCAGCTTCCTTGGAGTTCATTCAGTAGCTCCATTGAGAGAAGTTTTCAATTTGTTCTTACAGTAGAAGGTTGATAACGTCAACTAAGAAGTTGTGGCCCGTACGGGGATGACCTTGGCGTTGATTAGCACCACGCTCTAACCAACTGAGCTAACCGGCCTCGAGGTGACCCAGAATATCATGTCTTTATTTTTCTCATTCCTAAGGAAATAACTTGCTAAATGTGTGATGTTTCGGTTGTTGCACCAAACGGTACTATGTGTGAATAATCTCAAAAAGCTACTGCTTAAAACCAGATTCAGAGTGGAGAGATCTTTCCAAGCAACCACGAAGGGACTTGAAACCCTCAATCTTCTGATCCGAAGTCAGGACGCCTTATCCTTTAAGGCCAAGCTGTTCCGGTTTCCTTGGGTTCAGTCAGTAGCTCCATGATGAGAAGATTGTTTTTTTTCTTCCATACATTAATAGCTTGATGATGTCAACAAGGAGTTGTTGCCTTCTGGGGGTGTAAACGTCGATATAGCCACCGCACTCAGAGCAAATCTTGTGCTGATTATTAGGTATTTAAGTGGAGAGCTCTCAAAGCAACCATGATGGTACTTGACCGCTCCATCTTCTGATCTGAAGTCACACAACATCACCCTTTAGGGCCACACAGGTACCAGCTTCCTGGTGGAGTTCATTCAGTAGCTCCATTGAGAGAAGTTTTCAATTTGTTCTTACAGTAGAAGGTTGATAACGTCAACAAAGAGGGTGTGGCCCGTACGAGGGTTGAACCCGGTGACCTGTGGCGTTATTAGCACCACGCTCTAACCAACTGAGCTAACCGCGCCTTGGGATTCTACTGATTTCATGGCATTATTTTTTCATTCCAATGACAAAAACGTGCGATTATCAGTTGTTGCACCAAACGGTGATAGTTGAATAATCTGAAAAATGCAAGGGTAAAGATCGTTCAAGCAACCACAAAGAGACTTGAACCCTCAATCTCTGCTGCAGTTACCTTTGGCTCAGTCAGTAGCCTTGATTGAGAGAAAGTTGTTTTTGTCTTCCATACATTAAGAGCTTGATAATGTCAACAAGGCATTTGTGGCCTTCCGTGGGTTGGTAAACCGGCAATATTGTCACAGCGCTCAAAGCAAATCCTGTGCTGATTATTTCTCATTTGAAGTTTTCCATTTTTTCTTACAGTACAAGGTTGATAAAGTCACCACAGAAATGTGTGGCCCGTTCAGGGTTGAACCTGTGACCTTGGCGTTATTAGCACCACCTCTAACCAACTGAGGCTAAACCGGCCTTGACCGTGCTTCAGGGTTTCAATGTCGTTATTTTCTCATTCCTAATGACAATAACCAGCTACAAGTATGATGTTCAGTTGTTGCACCGAAACCGTTCTATGTGGAAAAATGGTCCTTCTTAAACAAGATTCAGAGGGTTGAGATCTTCCAGAGCAACCACGAAGGGACTTGAACCCTCAATCTTCTGATCAGAAGTCAGACGCCTTATCCTTTAGGGCCACGGCGGTTCTAGTTTCAGTCAGTACCTCCATTGAGAGAAGTTTTCAATTTTTTCTTACAGTACAAGTTGATAATGTCAACAAAGAGGGTGTGGCCTGTACGGGGGTTGAACCCGTGACCTTGGCGTTATTAGCACCACGCTCTAACCAACTGAGCTAACCGGCCTTGGGATTCTACTGAAATTCATAGCATTATTTTTTCATTCCTAATGACAAAAACGTGCGATTATCAGTTGTTGCACCAAACGGTGATATGTGGAATAATCTGAAAAATGCAAGGGGTAAAGATCGTTCAAGCAACCACAAAGGGACTTGAACCCTCAATCTTCTGATCCAGTTACCTTTGGGCTCAGTCAGTAGCTCCATTGTGAGAAGTTGTTTTTGTCTTCCATACATTAATAGCTTGATAATGTCAACAAGGCATTTGTGGCCTTCCGGGGGTTGTAAACCGCAATATTGTCACCCACGCTCAGAGCAAATCCTGTGCTGATTATTTGGTATTTAAAGTTTTCAATTTTTTCTTACAGTACAAGGTTGATAAAGTCAACACAGAAATTGTGGCCAGTACGGGGGCTGAACACGTGACCTTGGCGTTACAGAGCAAATCTTGTGCTGATTATTAGGTATTTAGAGTGGAGAGCTCTCAAGCAACCATGAAGGTACTTGACCGCTCCATCTTCTGATCTGAAGGCACACAACATACCCTTTAGGCCACACAGTACCAGCTTCCTTGGAGTTCATTCAGTAGCTCCATTGAGAGAAGTTTTCATTTGTTCTTACAGTAGAAGGTTGATAACGTCAACTAAGAAGTTGTGGCCCGTACGGGGGTTGAACCCGTGACCTTGGGCGTTATTAGCACCACGCTCTAACCAACTGAGCTAACCGGCCTCGAGTTGATCCAGAATATCATGTCTTTATTTTCTCATTCCTAATGAAATAACTTGCTAAATGTGTGATGTTCGGTTGTTGCACCAAACGGTACAATGTGGAATAATCTCAAAAAGCTACTGCTTAAACCAGATTCAGAGTGGAGAGATCTTCCAAGCAACCACGAAGGGACTTTAACCCTCAAACTTCTGAGCCGAAGTCAGACGCCTTATCCTTTAGGCCACGCGGTTTCCAGTTTCAGTCAGTAGCTCCATTGAGAGAAGTTTTCAATTTTTCTTACAGTACAAGGTTGATAATGTCAACAAAGAGAGCATTATTTTTTCATTCCTATGACAAAAACGTGCGATTATCAGTTTGTTGCTCCAAACGGTGATATGTGGAATAATCTGAAAAATGCAAGGGTAAAGAGTCGTTCAAGCAACCACAAAGGGGACTTGAACCCTCAATCTTCCTGATCCAGTTACCTTTGGGCTCAGTCAGTAGCTCCATTGAGAGAAGTTGTTTTTGTCTTCCATACATTAAAAGAGCTTGATAATGTCCACAAGGCATTTGGTGGCCTTCCGGGGGTTGTAAACCGCGATATTGTCACCGCGCTCAGAGCAAATCCTGTGCTGATTATTTCTCATTTGAAGTTTTCAATTTTTTCTTACATTAGCAAGGTTTGATAAAGTCAACACAGAAATTGTGGGCCCGTACGGGGCTGAACCCGTGACTTTGGCGTTATTAGCACCATGCTCTAACCACCTGAGCTAACCGGCCTTGACGTGCTACAGGGTTTCATGTCGTTATTTTCTCATTCCTAATGACAATAAATTGCTACATGTATGATGTTCAGTTGTAGCACGAAACCGTTCTATGTGGAAAATTGGTACTTCTTAAACAAGATTCAGAGGGTTGAGATCTTCCAAGCAACCACGAAGGGACTTGAAACCCTCAATCTTCTGATCCGAAGTCAGACGCCTTATCCTTTAGGCCCAAGCTGTTCCCAGTTTCCTTGGGGTTCAGTCAGTAGCTCCATTGAGAGAAGTTGTTTTTGTCTTCCATACATTAATAGCTTGATGATGTCAACAAGGCAGTTGTTGCCTTCTGGGGGTGGTAAACGTCAATATAGCCACGCGCTCAGAGCAAATCTTGTGCTGATTATTAGGTATTTAGAGTGGAGAGCCCTCAAGCAACCATGAAGGTACTTGACCGCTCCATCTTCTGATCTGAAGTCACACAACATACCCTTTAGGCCACACCAAGGTAACCAGCTTCCTTGGAGTTCGCATTCAGATAGCTCCATTGAGGAGGAAAGTTTCATTTTATCTTACAGTAGAAGGTTGATAACGTCAACTAAGAAGTTGCGGCCCGTACGGGGGGTTGAACCCGTGACCTTGGCGTTATTAGCACCACGCTCTAACCAACTGAGCTATCCGGCCTCGAGGTGATCCAGAATATCATGTCTTTATTTTCTCATTCCTAATGAAATAACTTGCTAAATGGTGTGATGTTCGGTTGTTGCAAGCCAAACGGTACTATGTGGAATAATCTCAAAAAGCTACTGCTTAAACCAGATTCAGAGTGGAGAGATCTTCCAAGCAACCACGAAGGGACTTTAGCCCTCAAACTTCTGATCCGAAGTCACAGACGCCTTATCCTTTAGGCCACGCGGTTCCAGTTTCCAGTCAGTAGCTCCATTGAGAGAAGTTTTCAATTTTTTCTTACAGTACAAGGTTGAAATGTCAACAAAGAGAGCATTATTTTTTCATTCCTAATGACAAAAACGTGCGATTATCAGTTGTTGCACCAAACGGTGATATGTGGAATAATCTGAAAAATGCAAGGGTAAAGATCGTTCAAGCAACCACAAAGGGACTTGAACCCTCAATCTTCCGATCCAGTTACCTTTGGGGCTCAGTCAGTAGCTCCATTGAGAGAAGTTGTTTTTGTCTTCCATACATTAATAGCTTGATAATGTCCACAAGGCATTCGTGGCCTTCCGGGGGTTGTAAACCGCAATATTGTCACCGCGCTCAGAGCAAATCCTGTGCTGATTATTTCTCATTTGAAGTTTTCAATTTTTTCTTACAGTACAAGGTTGATAAAGTCAACACAGAAATTGTGGCCAGTACGGGGGGCTGAACACGTGACCTTGGTGTTATTAGCACCTCGCTCTAATCAACTGAGCTAACCAGCCTTCACGTGCGTTAGGGTTTCATGTCGTTATTTTCTCATTCCTAATAACAATAACTTGCTACAGGTATGATTTACAGTTGTTGCACCAAACGGTTCTATGTGGAATAATCTCAAAATGGTACTTCTTAAACAACATTCAGAGGGTTGAGATCTTCCAAGCAACCACGAAGGGACTTGACCCCTCAAACTTCTGATCCGAAGTCAGACGCCTTATCCTTTAGGCCAAGCTGTTCCGTTTTCCTTGGGGTTCAGTCAGTAGCTCCATTGAGAGAAGTTGTTTTTGTCTTCCATACATTAATAGCTTGATGATGTCAACAAGGCAGTTGTTGCCTTCTGGGGTGTAAACGTCAATATAGCCACCCGCACTCAGAGCAAATCTTGTGCTGATTATTAGGTATTTAGAGTGGAGAGCCCTCAAGCAACCATGAAGGTACTTGACCGCTCCATCTTCTGATCTGAAGTCACACAACATACCCTTTAGGCCACACAGTACCAGCTTCCTTGGAGTTCATTCAGTAGCTCCATTGAGAGAAGTTTTCAATTTGTTCTTACAGTAGAAGGTTGATAAAGTCAACTAAGAAGTTGTGGCCCGTACGGGGGTTGAACCCGTGACCTTGGCGTTATTAGCACCACGCTCTAACCAACTGAGCTAACCGGCCTCGAGGTGATCCAGAATATCATGTCTTTATTTTCTCATTCCTAAGGAAATAACTTGCTAAATGTGTGATGTTCGGTTGTTGCACCAAACGGTACTATGTGGAATAATCTCAAAAAGCTACTGCTTAAACGAGATTCAGAGTGGAGAGATCTTCCAAGCAACCACGAAGGGACTTGAACCCTCAATCTTCTGATCCGAAGTCATACGCCTTATCCTTTAGGCCACGCGGTTCGAGTTTCAGTCAGTAGCTCCATTGAGAGAAGTTTTCAATTTTTTCTTACAGGTACAAGGTTGATAGTCAACAAAGAGAGCATTATTTTTTCATTCCTAATGACAAAAACGTGCGATTATCAGTTGTTGCACCAAACGGTGATATGTGGAATAATCTGAAAAATGCAAGGGTAAAGATCGTTCAAGCAACCACAAAGGGACTTGAACCCTCAATCTTCCGATCCAGTTACCTTTGGGCTCAGTCAGTAGCTCCATTGAGAGAAGTTGTTTTTGTCTTCCATACATTAATAGCTTGATAATGTCCACAAGGCATTTGTGGCCTTCCGGGGGTTGTAAACCGCGATATTGTCACCGCGCTCAGAGCAAATCCTGTGCTGATTATTTCTCATTTGAAGTTTTCAATTTTTCTTACATTACAAGGTTGATAGAGTCAACACAGAAATTGTGGCCCGTACGGGGCTGAACCCGTGACTTTATTAGCACCACGCTCTAACCACCTGAGCTAACCGGCCTTGACGTGCTTCAGGGTTTCATGTCGTTATTTTCTCATTCCTAATGACAATAACTTGCTACAAGTATGATGTTCAGTTGTAGCACGAAACCGTTCTATGTGGAAAATTGGTACTTCTTAAACAAGATTCAGAGGGTTGAGATCTTCCAAGCAACCACGAAGGGACTTGACCCCTCAATCTTCTGATCCGAAGTCAGACGCCTTATCCTTTAGGCCAAGCTGTTCCAGTTTCCTTGGGGTTCAGTCAGTAGCTCCATTGAGAGAAGTTGTTTTTGTCTTCCATACATTAATAGCTTGATGATGTCAACAAGGCAGTTGTTGCCTTCTGGGGGTGTAAACGTCAATATAGCCACCGCACTCAGAGCAAATCTTGTGCTGATTATTAGGTATTTAGAGTGGAGAGCTCTCAAGCAACCATGAAGGTACTTGACCGCTCCATCTTCTGATCTGAAGTCACACAACATACCCTTTAGGCCACACAGTACCAGCTTCCTTGGAGTTCATTCAGTAGCTCCATTGAGAGAAGTTTTCAATTTGTTCTTACAGTAGAAGGTTGATAACGTCAACTAAGAAGTTGTGGCCCGTACGGGGGTTGAACCCGTGACCTTGGCGTTATTAGCACCACGCTCTAACCAACTGAGCTAACCGGCCGTGGGATTCTACTGAAATTCATAGCATTATTTTTTCATTCCTAATGACAAAAACGTGCGATTATCAGTTGTTGCACCAAACGGTGATATGTGGAATAATCCGAAAAATGCAAGGGTAAAGATCGTTCAAGCAACCACAAAGGGACTTCAACCCTCAATCTTCTGATCCAGTTACCTTTGGGCTCAGTCAGTAGCTCCATTGAGAGAAGTTGTTTTTGTCTTCCATACATTAATAGCTTGATGATGTCAACAAGGCATTTGTTGCCTTCTGGGGGGTGTAAACGTCGATATAGCCACCGCACTCAGAGCAAATCTTGTGCTGATTATTAGGTATTTAGAGTGGAGAGCTCTCAAGCAACCATGAAGGTACTTGACCGCTCGATCTTCTGATCTGAAGTCAGACAACATACCCTTTTGGCCACACAGTACCAGCTTCCTTGGAGTTCATTCAGTAGCTCCATTAAGAGAAGTTTTCAATTTTTTCTTACAGTAGAAGGTTGATAACGTCAACTAAGAAGTTGTGGCCTGTACGGGGGTTGAACCCATGACCTTGGCGTTATTAGCACCACGCTCTAACCAACTGAGCTAACCGGCCTCGAGGTGACCCAGAATATCATGTCTTTATTTTCTCATTCCTAATGAAATAACTTGCTAAATGTGTGATGTTCGGTTGTTGCACCAAACGGTACTATGTGGAATAATCTCAAAAAGCTACTGCTTAAACCAGATTCAGAGTGGAGAGATCTTCCAAGCAACCACGAAGGGACTTGAACCCTCAATCTTCTGATCCGAAGTCAGACGCCTTATCCTTTAGGCCACGCAGTTCTCGATTGAGTCAGTAGCTCCATTGAGAGAAGTTTTCAATTTTTTCTTACAGTACAAGGTTGATAAAGTCAACACAGAAACTGTGGCCAGTACGGGGGCTGAACACGTGACCTTGGTGTTATTAGCACCACGCTCTAATCAACTGAGCTAACCGGCCTTCACGTGCTTTAGGGTTTCATGTCGTTATTTTCTCATTCCTAATGACAATAACTTGCTACAGGTATGATGTACAGTTGTTGCACCAAACGGTTCTATGTGGAATAATCTCAAAATGGTACTTCTTAAACAAGATTCAGAGGGTTGAGATCTTCCAAGCAACCACGAAGGGACTTGAACCCTCAATCTTCTGATCCGAAGTCAGACGCCTTATCCTTTAGGCCACGCGGTTCCAGTTTCCTTAGGGTTCAGTCAGTAGCTCCATTGAGAGAAGTTGTTTTTGTCTTCCATACATTAATGGCTTGATGATGTCAACAAGGCATTTGTTGGCTTCTGGGGGTGTAAACGTCGATATAGCCACCGCACTCAGAGCAAATCTCATGCTGATTATTAGGTATTTAGAGTGGAGAGCTCTCAAGCAACCATGAAGGTACTTGACCGCTCCATCTTCTGATCTGAAGTCACACAACATACCCTTTAGGCCACACAGTACCAGCTTCCTTGGAGTTCATTCAGTTGAGAGAAGTTTTCAATTTGTTCTTACAGTAGAAGGTTGATAACGTCAACTAAGAAGTTGTGGCCTGTACGGGGGTTGAACCCGTGACCTTGGCGTTATTAGCACCACGCTCTAACCAACTGAGCTAACCGGCCTTCACGTGCTGCAGGGTTTCATGTCGTTATTTTCTCATTCCTAATGACAATAACCTGCTACAAGTATGATGTTCAGTTGTTGCACGAAACCGTTCTATGTGGAAAAATGGTACTTCTTAAACAAGATTCAGAGGGTTGAGATCTTCCAAGCAACCACGAAGGGACTTGAACCCTCAATCTTCTGATCCGAAGTCAGACGCCTTATCCTTTAGGCCACGCGGTTCTAGATTCAGTCAGTAGCTCCATTGAGAGAAGTTTTCAATTTTTTCTTACAGTACAAGGTTGATAATGTCAACAAAGAGGGTGTGGCCCGTACTGGGGTTGAACCCGAGACCTTGGCGTTATTAGCACCACGCTCTAACCAACTGAGCTAACCGGCCTTGGGATTCTACTGAAATTCATAGCATTATTTTTTCATTCCTAATGACAAAAACGTGCGATTATCAGTTGTTGCACCAAACGGTGATATGTGGAATAATCTGAAAAATGCAAGGGTAAAGATCGTTCAAGCAACCACAAAGGGACTTGAACCCTCAATCTTCTGATCCAGTTACCTTTGGGCTCAGTCAGTAGCTCCATTGAGAGAAGTTGTTTTTGTCTTCCATACATTAATAGCTTGATAATGTCAACAAGGCATTTGTGGCCTTCCGGGGGTTGTAAACCGCAATATTGTCACCGCGCTCAGAGCAAATCCTGTGCTGATTATTTGGTATTTAAAGTTTTCAATTTTTTCTTACAGTACAAGGTTGATAAAGTCAACACAGAAATTGTGGCCAGTACAGGGGCTGAACACGTGACCTTGGCGTTACAGAGCAAATCTTGTGCTGATTATTAGGTATTTAGAGTGGAGAGCTCTCAAGCAACCATGAAGGTACTTGACCGCTCCATCTTCTGATCTGAAGGCACACAACATACCCTTTAGGCCACACAGTACCAGCTTCCTCAGAGTTTATTCAAGAGCTCCATTGAGAGAAGTTTTCAATTTGTTCTTACAGTAGAAGGTTGATAACGTCAACTAAGAAGTTGTGGCCCGTACGGGGGTTGAACCCGTGACCTGAGGAAATAACTTGCTAAATGTGTGATGTTCGGTTGTTGCACCAAACGGTACTATGTGGAATAATCTCAAAAAGCTACTGCTTAAACCAGATTCAGAGTGGAGAGATCTTCCAAGCAACCACGAAGGGACTTGAACCCTCAATCTTCTGATCCGAAGTCAGACGCCTTATCCTTTAGGCCACGCGGTTCGAGTTTCAGTCAGTAGCTCCATTGAGAGAAGTTTTCAATTTTTTCTTACAGTACAAGGTTGATAATGTCAACAAAGAGAGCATTATTTTTTCATTCCTAATGACAAAAACGTGCGATTATCAGTTGTTGCACCAAACGGTGATATGTGGAATAATCTGAAAAATGCAAGGGTAAAGATCGTTCAAGCAACCACAAAGGGACTTGAACCCTCAATCTTCCGATCCAGTTACCTTTGGGCTCAGTCAGTAGCTCCGATTGAGAGAAGTTGTTTTGTCTTCCATACATTAATAGCTTGATAATGTCCACAAGGCATTTGTGGCCTTCCGGGGGTTGTAAACCGCGATATTGTCACCGCGCTCAGAGCAAATCCTGTGCTGATTATTTCTCATTTGAAGTTTTCAATTTTTTCTTACATTACAAGGTTGATAGAGTCAAGCACAGAAATTGTGGCCCGTACGGGGCTGAACCCGTGACTTTGGCTTTATTAGCACCACGCTCTAACCACCTGAGCTAACCGGCCCTTGACGTGCTTCAGGGTTTCATGTCGTTATTTTCTCATTCCTAATGACAATAACTTGCTACAAGTATGATGTTCAGTTGTAGCACGAAACCGTTCTATGTGGAAAATTGGTACTTCTTAAACAAGATTCAGAGGGTTGAGATCTTCCAAGCAACCACGAAGGGGACTTGACCCCTCAATCTTCTGATCCGAAGTCAGACGCCTTATCCTTTAGGCCAAGCTGTTCCAGTTTCCTTGGGGTTCAGTCAGTAGCTCCATTGAGAGAAGTTGTTTTTGTCTTCCATACATTAATAGCTTGATGATGTCAACAAGGCAGTTGTTGCCTTCTGGGGGTGTAAACGTCAATATAGCCACCGCACTCAGAGCAAATCTTGTGCTGATTATTAGGTATTTAGAGTGGAGAGCTCTCAAGCAACCATGAAGGTACTTGACCGCTCCATCTTCTGATCTGAAGTCACACAACATACCCTTTAGGCCACACAGTACCAGCTTCCTTGGAGTTCATTCAGTAGCTCCATTGAGAGAAGTTTTCAATTTGTTCTTACAGTAGAAGGTTGATAACGTCAACTAAGAAGTTGTGGCCCGTACGGGGGTTGAACCCGTGACCTTGGCGTTATTAGCACCACGCTCTAACCAACTGAGCTAACCGGCCGTGGGATTCTACTGAAATTCATAGCATTATTTTTTCATTCCTAATGACAAAAACGTGCGATTATCAGTTGTTGCACCAAACGGTGATATGTGGAATAATCCGAAAAATGCAAGGGTAAAGATCGTTCAAGCAACCACAAAGGGACTTCAACCCTCAATCTTCTGATCCAGTTACCTTTGGGCTCAGTCAGTAGCTCCATTGAGAGAAGTGTTTTTTGTCTTCCATACATTAATAGCTTGATGATGTCAACAAGGCATTTGTTGCCTTCTGGGGGTGTAAACGTCGATATAGCCACCGCACTCAGAGCAAATCTTGTGCTGATTATTAGGTATTTAGAGTGGAGAGCTCTCAAGCAACCATGAAGGTACTTGACCCGCTCCATCTTCTGATCTGAAGTCACACAACATACCCTTTTGGCCACACAGTACCAGCTTCCTTGGAGTTCATTCAGTAGCTCCATTGAGAGAAGTTTTCAATTTGTTCTTACAGTAGAAGGTTGATAACGTCAACTAAGAAGTTGTGGCCCGTACGGGGGTTGAACCCATGACCTTGGCGTTATTAGCACCACGCTCTAACCAACTGAGCTAACCGGCCTCGAGGTGACCCAGAATATCATGTCTTTATTTTCTCATTCCTAATGAAATAACTTGCTAAATGTGTGATGTTCGGTTTGTTGCACCAAACGGTACTATGTGGAATAATCTCAAAAAGCTACTGCTTAAACCAGATTCAGAGTGGAGAGATCTTCCAAGCAACCACGAAGGGACTTGAACCCTCAATCTTCTGATCCGAAGTCAGACGCCTTATCCTTTAGGCCACGCGGTTCTCGATTCAGTCAGTAGCTCCATTGAGAGAAGTTTTCAATTTTTTCTTACAGTACAAGGTTGATAAAGTCAACACAGAAACTGTGGCCAGTACGGGGGCTGAACACGTGACCTTGGTGTTATTAGCACCACGCTCTAATCAACTGAGCTAACCGGCCTTCACGTGCTTTAGGGTTTCATGTCGTTATTTTCTCATTCCTAATGACAATAACTTGCTACAGGTATGATGTACAGTTGTTGCACCAAACGGTTCTATGTGGAATAATCTCAAAATGGTACTTCTTAAACAAGATTCAGAGGGTTGAGATCTTCCAAGCCAACCACGAAGGGACTTGAACCCTCAATCTTCTGATCCGAAGTCAGACGCCTTATCCTTTAGGCCACGCGGTTCAGTTTCCTTAGGGTTCAGTCAGTAGCTCCATTGAGAGAAGTTGTTTTTGTCTTCCATACATTAATGGCTTGATGATGTCAACAAGGCATGTGTTGCTTCTGGGGGTGTAAACGCTGATATAGCCACCGCACTCAGAGCAAATCTCGTGCTGATTATTAGGTATTTAGAGTGGAGAGCTCTCAAGCAACCATGAAGGTACTTGACCGCTCCATCTTCTGATCTGAAGTCACACAACATACCCTTTAGGCCACACAGTACCAGCTTCCTTGGAGTTCATTCAGTTGAGAGAAGTTTTCAATTTGTTCTTACAGTAGAAGGTTGATAAGTCAACTAAGAAGTTGTGGCCCGTACGGGGGTTTGAACCCGTGACCTTGGCGTTATTAGCACCACGCTCTAACCAACTGAGCTAACCGGCCTTCACGTGCTTCAGGGTTTCATGTCGTTATTTTCTCATTCCTAATGACAATAACCTGCTACAAGTATGATGTTCAGTTGTTGCACGAAACCGTTCTATGTGGAAAAATGGTACTTCTTAAACAAGATTCAGAGGGTTGAGATCTTCCAAGCAACCCCGAAGGGACTTGAAACCCTCAATCTTCTGATCCGAAGTCAGACGCCTTATCCTTTAGGCCACGCGGTTCTAGATTCAGTCAGTAGCTCCATTGAGAGAAGTTTTCAATTTTTTCTTACAGTACAAGGTTGATAATGTCAACAAAGAGGGGTGTGGCCCGTACTGGGGTTGAACCCGAGACCTTGGCGTTATTAGCCACCACGCTCTAACCAACTGAG